>PITB01032608.1:0-14782 GCA_004024585.1 Paradoxurus hermaphroditus
CCCACCACCTGCTGCACCTCCCCCCACCTCCGTGCCGGGCCTAGCTCTCCTCCCCCCTACCCCTCCCTGCCTGGGAGCCACGAGGAGAGAGAGGTGCAGAGACGGACGGCGAGGTGGGGGTGGTAGCCATGCAGTTACGGTGCGTGCGGGGGACAGGGCAGAGCTAGAGACAAATGCATGACCGCCCCCGGCCTGGCCACCTGGTCACACAGCGGTCCAGTCGACCGACTGGTCCCAGACAGGCCCCTGCAGACGCCCACTGTTCGGCCACGTGAATTAAATAAGCCTTTTTTTTCACCCACCAGGGATTCTGTCCCTTTCTCGTTTTCCTCTCGAATCACTCGGGGGGCTCTGGCAAACCCCGGAGGTGTGCCAGCGATGCCCAAGCCCCCTCCGCCTGCTGTCCGCGGGCACCGTCCGCATGGATTTTAAAACTTCCACTCTGGTGAGCCGCACGAACACCAAGTGGCCAGAGAACGAGCCTTTCCAACCCCCAACTCATCTGTCAACTACACGGACGGCTTCTGTGAGGCTGGGAGTGACACAGTGGCTTTAAAAATACATTTCTGGGGCGCCTGGGTGGCTCATCGTTTGAGCGTCCGGCTTCCGCTCAGGTCGTGATCTCGCAGTTCGTGGGTTCGAGCCCCGGGCTGGGTTCTGTGCTGACGGCTCGTAGCCTGGAGCCTGCTTCAGATTCTGTGTCTCCCTCTCTCTCTGCCCTTCCCCCACTTGCACTATCTCATAAGTAAATAAACATTAAAAAAAGGTTTTAAACAAAAATCGCCTTCCTGTATAGCAACCGTTTGCTTGCCTACGTTTCATTTTTCTTTCCTTCCTTTTAGCTTCAAACCTGCTCACGGCCAGGACGCACTCTCCTCCGCCTTTTCAGCTGTGTCTCGGGCCCGTTTTCATCAGCGCTTCAAAAAAAAAAAGGTGGGGGGGCGGGGAGGTGGAAAAAAGCCACGTTCCTCAAGAAAAAGCATGAGTCCCAGCGGGGGGGGCGCGGGGGGAAGGTATTTACGACCCTCTGCGCCAAGGACACACTGTGGGGGTGCAGGCCGCGATGGCATCTCGGTGGAGTGGCGTCCCAGCGATCACCGATGTTCCCGGGCCCTCCACCCGGGTCACGGGGCCTCGGTCTGACGGGGCCAGGCGGGCAGGAAGGCTGAGCACCTCCAGTACCGGAGGCCGCGCCGGATGCCGCGGCAGAGACCAGGGTCTGGGGAAACTTCCGTGTGGGGACTAAACGGCTTTAAGAAAACCCAGACTGAATTTACGGAGAAGTTCCACTGCGTGGATTTCTACGTGCACACGCACCCGCGTGTCTAGTGCCTATGTCAAGATTTGGAATGTTCCGGAAACATTCGTTTCTAACCATACTGTTGGTTCGACCCAGCTATCTCCTGCCTGCTGCCCGAGGCTCAGCAAAGCCCCCTGCGTCTAGTCTCTCGGCAGACAGGCGAGCCCCCACTTGGAGGCCCCGATGACCCTTTGATAAAACGGTGGTCTCTGGTTCACCACATTCCCAGGGCTCGAGGCCCCTGACGGCCCCAGGGACGGCCAGCCCATCTCCCCTCTGTTCCTCTGGCCTCCGGCTCCCACTGAAGGACCAGAGCGCAGAGGCCACAGCCCAGAGGCCACAGCCCTGCAAACATCCCTGGCACCTCCGACCCCGCCAGACGGGGTCCTGCCCCCACGGCCACCAGTCCCGAATCTGCTCTGGGCTCCATCTCTTCACACCAGACTTTCGAAGCCAAGTCCATAAAGCCCCACCTGGTCCTTCCATGAAGCGGCAGAAACACACAGCGCGGCCCCTACCGGAGGCTGGGGGATCCGACCCCGAGGCTCCCCCAAGTCTGAAACACCACAGCGGGCTGAAGCTTTAAAACCATGTGTGAGTTTTCGCCCCTCTCTGTCACACACCTCCGCTGTCCCCTCAGCTCCCCAGGTGGTTCAAAGTTTTGAGGAAAGCTCGTGTTCTCTCTCGAACGCTCAGGCGGACCCCGAGTGAGCCCGCGTACACCGAGCACAGCCCACTCCCCGTCCCACTCAGGTCTCCCCGAGGTCGGCAGGCAGAGCTGGGGTTTCCAGACAGGCGCGTGTGCGCCTAACTCTGTAGTAAGGCCAACGCGGACTCCCTGCACAAAGCCTTGCCTTCTGTGTGCGTCTGTATCCCCTGTGCCGAGTTTGCGGAGTCCAGAGGGACTAAGAAAGGGCCCCTGTCACCATGACCATGGCAGGGGTGAGGGCCCCAGTGACCTCCGAGGCCGCGCTCCCTGGAGTCTCCTTCCAGGTCCCACACACCCAGCCGAACCGCCCAGCATGCAGCCGTGACCGGAGTGGGGAGGTGGGGGATGGGGGGGGTGGGCGGCTCGCAGCCGGGCCGGACAGTCACCTGCTCCGGTGATGGCGGGCATGTTGAAGATCTCCGTCCCGGGCTGGCTGATATCTGGAGAGGCAGGTGACAAGACGGGTCAGGCCTGCGGGCCCACGGGTCCCAGGAAGTACCCGCCCCTGCGCCGGCCCCTGTCTGGTCTAGGCAAGGCGCACCCCGGGGGAGCCCGTTCAACGCACCGGATCGGGCAGGCCTGGAGACGGCATTTCTAACCGGCGCTGCGCCGAGGCGCGGGGCTGAGCTGGGAGTTACTGCCCGTAACCACGCAGCCGGGGAGAGAAAAACCGCGAACACGAGAGTGCCGTGACCGGGGGACACGCAGGGCCCTCGGGTGGGGGAGGCCCCAAGCCCCGGTTCCCAGCACGGGGCTCAGCACAGACCCTAGGTGTTTGCCGAGCGCTCTGGGCACGCCGGGAACCGCTCCAGGTGCCCGCTCCGCACCAGCCGGCACCCACGGCAGGGACACGCCGCCCGGGGCTCTCTGAACGTGCGGCGGAGGGCCGGTGGGAGGGGCGGCCGGGGACGCCCCTGCGGGTTTCTAGCAGCGTGCCGGCCCCCAGCCCCCCGGGGGCCCCCGCCTCCCAGGGGAGCGGGCTCGCCGCTTACTGTATTCCGGCTCGTTCCGGTTGTGGGTGTTCAGCTTCTTGTTGATCTCCTGCTTCTTCGATTTGACCATGGCCGAGTTGCTCTCGGTCAGCTTGCTGAAGAAGGCCGGGGGCTGGCTGCTGTTGCCTGGAGATTTGGAGCCCATTCTGCTGCGAGGATCAGAGAACCCACGTGGGTTTGTTCAGGGTTGAGCTTGCATACCTCTGACGGTGGGGTGCTTACTACCTGATCGGCCTTAGAAATTCAGAACCAAGTCTCTCCTACCCCACGCCTATGACTTTATTCGCTTAGGGACCACGGCTCCCGGAATCTTGGCTGTAGTTCACCCGTTCCCGGCTCAGGGTGTCTCTGGAGAGCCCTGGCTGCTCTGGCGGGCCAGCCCGGTCTCCCTGCGACAGCCCGTGAAACAGCTAGCCATGTGCTCAGACCACGCCTGCCTGTCTCCACCTGCCTGGCTGGTCAGCACATTTAGCTCGTGATTGCTCAGGTCCCCGAGGGCCAGCAGCAAGGGCCTGGCCCGAGCCAAGGGGTCTAGTCCACAGCCCAGGAAACTGCCCTGCACGCCCACAAGCTGTAGCCTCTGCTCTGCACACGAAGGCCCTGCGGCCCCTCCCCCCCAACCCCCCGGCCACCCCTCGGTGGACCAACGCCACGAGCACCCCAGGGGCGGGGTGGGGTGCCACGGTGGTACCTGGGCTCTGCCTGGTCCCCGTCCCGGTACAGCAGCGGGTACATGGCGCTTCGGGGATGCCCGGGCTCTGCCATGCCCTCGGGTGGGGACACGGGTTCGATGGCGTCCTCGCTGCTGCCCAGGGCGGACGTTTTGCTTGGCTCTGGAGACCTGCGCAGACGGGGGTCTGCGGTCAGAGTCCGGCGCGCACTCTCCAGAATGCCTCGGGGGCGTGTCGCTCTCTCCGCCCCTCCCAGCCCTGGCCTCCTCTAAATCTTTCCGCGCGGGGCAGGAGAGCCACCGGCTCAGGTTCGGGGGCCACGGGTGGGCTCCGCTGTGCTTCTTCTCTTACGACTTTTTAAAAATGTAAAGCCGCCTTCAGCTCCTGGGCTGGGGGCTGGATTTGGCCCTTGGGGGGTAGTCAGTGACCCCTGCAGCGCCCCGTGCCAGGCGCCCCACTGCTCCCCCAGAGATCTCCTCTCTCCCCACCCTGTGCCTCGCTCGTGTGATGCCCCCGCTTCACACTAGCGCCGGGGCCGCCCTCTCCTCTCCGAGCCCCAGCGCTCCTGGGGTGGGGGGACCAGCAGTGAGCGGGTGTGCCTGCAGGGAGGCTGCGCTCGGAGCACATGGCTCCAGCCCGAATCCCGGCTCCGCCACTGACTGGCTGTGTCCCTGCAGATGAACGAATTCACTTCTCCATAACTCAGTTCTTTCACCGGGACCTGGGGACGATACTGCCTACCCTTCCTGGGGCTGTGGTGAGCGTCCCGGTGAACACGTGGCGGCTGGAGCCCACAGAGTGTGACGGACGCGCCAGCCATGCTCTATCAGCACCGTGGCCTTGAGCAAAGCCCCCCGTCTCCCTGAGCCTCGGCTTCTCATCTGTGAGTGACGCCGGGCGGGCCTTGCGCTTGCTCCACCCTCCTGTGGCAGACCCGACGGGGGACGGCGGCGTCCCAGTAGTCCAGCAGCAGGGCCACCCTCCCGAGACACTCACCTCCTGCCCCCTTCACCGTGGGGTGAGCCACGAGCCGGGGCGCCGGGGTCCGGGGGCGGGAGGTAGAGGTCGCTGGGCGCGCGGCGCAGGTCCAGGACGGGGCAGCTGGCTCCGGGGAAGGAGTAGAGGGGGGCCGGGAGGGGCGCGCTGAGCTGCTGCGGGTGGTGCCGCGTGTAATCCTGCGTGATGACCTCCTGGGGGCCGAAGGTTGGGGAGGGGCGTGCAGGGTCAGGCAGCAGCCACCCGCCGGAATCTTCTGGGGGCTTGAAGGCTCGGCTGAGCTTTGGGGACAGGATCGGGCTCGGTTCCCCGCTCCCTGGGTGTTTCGGGCCTGCCTACAGCAGCCTCGGTGTCCCCGTGTGTGCAGGGTAGGGGGCTCCGTCTCAAAGCGGTGGGCCCTACTCGGGTCGGGTTCCACCGGCTGGCGTGCGGACACCCGAGGCTCCATCAGTTGGGGGTGGGGGGGCGGCGGCATCTGAGTTTGAGACTCTGGAATCCCCCGCACGCCTGCCCTGGCCGACCCGACACCCCCCGTCCGGTCCGCCGGGACTCAGTTTACCCACCAGACCGGGGCTGCGCATAACCCTCCCCTCTCCCGGACCCCGTCCCCCCAGGGTCGGAGGCAGAGAAGGGGTAGTTACACTGATGTGCTGTGCCAAGGTGACCACCCGCTGGTGACCCTTGACCCCGGGGGCGGTCTGGAGCAGCGGGCTGGACGAGGGCTGGCTCTCGGGCGGTGGCCGCAGGTGTGGGAGGTGTGCGGCCTCGCCGCCGAGCTTCCCGGGGCCTGCGGGCAGAGCGGAGCTGGTCAGGCCGGGGGCAGGACCCGAGGTGTGGTCCCCGAATCCGGGGCTCTCTGAGCCGCGGGGCGGGCCCAAGTCCTCCGCCTCCGGGGGCCTCGGTTTTCCTGCCTGTGCGAGGGGACAGCGCTGCCCCAGTCTCACGGGGCCTCGGGAAGTGGGGGTGTGCGGGGGTGCCGGGGCGCTACCTGGCTGCTTGTGCCGCAGGTCCCCCTCCAGGTGGCTCTTGTCGAGCTCCTCAAGGTGCTTGGGGAGCCCCTTGTCGTGGGTCAGGCTGGGCGAGCTCACGGGGCTGACGGGCTCCACCCCGTCGGGGCTGTAGCTGCCGCCATGGTAACCTATAGCGGGCGAGGTCCCAGGTCAGGCCTGTGCCAGGACCCGGGGCTGCGGCCGCCCCCCACCGCCCCACCCCGCCCAGCCCGCCCTCCCCTGCTAGTTGGGGCCCGGGGGGGCCGCCGGCAGAGGGAGAGAGAACCCAGAGCAGGGGCTGCTGGCCGGCCAGGGGTGGGGGGGCGAGACAGGGCGGTGCGGTGAGAGAGACAGACGGCTGGAGGAAGAACGCAGATGGACGCACAGGTAGCTAAGCCAAGGGACGGACACCGACCTCGGGACGGGGGAATTGCAGAGCCGGGAGGTCAGGGGTGTGGGGAGGACGAGTCTCCAGGGAAGGGGGTGCAAGACAGATCAGTGGGTGGGGGACAGGGAGGGACACTCAGGCCCCAGGACCCTGCCTGGGCCACAGTCCCCGCCGCCCCCAGGCCAGCAGAGAGGAGCCCAGAGCAGTGGCCGGAGGTGGGAGACGGGGGGGCGGCGGGCGCAGCGGCAGCTCGAGGAAGAGTCATCAGAGCGGACGACCGACGAGGACGCATTTGAAAACAAAGTACCAAAACCAACGTAAAACGGGGGGGAAAATAAAAAGCAGAGATCTGAAAATATCTTTGGGCCACAAGACGGGGCGGGCGGGCGGCAGGGCCGGAAGTCTTACCATCGCGAGGGGAGCCGTCGGCCAGCCAACCTCCTGCTCGCGGCCCTTTATCGTGAGCACCGTGACGCATGAGCGCCGCGTCCACGAAGGTGGCCGCTGTCAGGGCGGTCTCACCCAGAGAGCGGACCTCCAGTTCCTGGGTGGAAAAGGGTTTACTTTGAGCCTTTTCCCGGTGCAGGTCCGCGGCCGAGGCGGGCGGCGCAGGCTGGTCCGGGCTGGCGTGGTGGGGCGCGAGGCTCTTTGCCGGGGTGCGGGCGAGGGCCGTGTGGCTGGAGCCGGGGGGCGCCAGGGGCCGCGGCTCGGAGCCCTTGCTGGGGGAGGAGGTGTGCTCCAGCCCAGAGCGGGCCGGGGGCTTGGCGAGGAAGGCGTGGCCGGCGTCGGCGCGGGGCCGCTCGGGCCGCGCGACCCTCGGGGCCTCCTTGGGCAGCAGGACGGGCTCCATGAGGGCGGGGTAGACCCCGTCGAGGGCGCCGCCCAGAGGACAGTGGGTGGCGGGTGGGAAGGTGGCAGCCGGGCGAACAGGCGAGGAGGTGGAGGTGGACCTGTGGGGAGGAGAGGAGGCGGTCGGGGGGGGGGGGGTGCGGAGGCCCCTGCTGGGCACCCGGGAGGCCGAGGCGGAGTCGCTCCCTGGCCCCAGCACCCCGATGAGCCCCCGGCGCTCTCGGAACAAACCCGTCCTCCCGCCGCAGCCTTACCTGCCCCGCTCGCGCACTCGCACACGAATTCATTCATTCGGCCCGTCGTTCCGAGACTTACTGAACACCTGCTACGTGTCGGGCACTGTTCTAGACACTGCCCTAGACCTTGAAGGACACGGCAGAGAACGAACCAGACAGAAGCGCCTCACGCGCTGGCTGAGCAGACTAATCACAAGGTAACGGAGAAGTCAGACACGCTCGGAGCGTGGGAGCCGGTCACGACCGGTCGGGGTGACAGAGAACGGAGGGAGGCTCTCGAGCCGGCGGCTGGGCCAGGCTCTGCCGGACACACAAGGAAGTGCCCGCGCTACCGCTACGTGGAGCGCAAAGGCCCCGAGGGCAGGCGGGACGGGCGCTTCGAGAACCGCGGGAGCAGGGAAAAGCTCCCCAGAACCCCACCTTGGCACTGCTCCTGAGAGTCACAGGCCCCTTCCTCCAAGCAGCCTTCCCCGATTGCTGCCCTGTCTAGGCCATAAGCCCCAGAGAGACCGGCCGGGGAGAAGGAATCCACACACGTGCTCTCTGATCCTCGCGGGGTAAGCCTAACAGTGCCCACGCTTCGCGGATGAGGACGCCGAGGCTTGGCTGTGAACCGGCCTCTCCGTCAAGCCCAGTGTTTCCACGAGGAGGTCCCCTGCCCTTTGCTGACCCTCCCTCGGCTGCCAGCGGGGATGGCTCGGCGGCCGGATGACAGTGTCTCATCCGCTTACTGCTGGTAGGCATAAAGCACTGGCCTTTGTGCTGGGCAGTGACCTTGCTCGAGGCGGCCCCGTGCTCCTGCCCCGTGTAGCTGCTGCGTACCGGAGTCCGTGAGGACAGAGCCAGTGCTTCTGGAAAATGGGGCTGTCCTTTTTCCTAGTTGGAACTGTGGTTGGGGTGGGTATGACTTGAACAGTCAAATGGGGGGGGTACTTGTATGAATGGAAACTTGACTTGGAAGAAGCGCCTGCATCAGACAGGACCCTGGGCAGGGAGGAGCACGGGGAGCACCACCCCCCCCCCCCGCAAATCAGGCAGCTCTGCCCGAAGTCCTGGGGGGTGGGTATCGCCAGAGGGAACCTGGCCTGGGCCCCCTCATGAGAGTGACTGGACTCTGGGGCGCGCACGTGGGGCCTGAAGAGCCTCTCTCATCTTAACAGGACCCCTAGGTTTGGTCCAGACAAGAGGGACACCACACCCTCCCTATCGGGCCCCGCAAGTCTGGGGAGGACCAGGGGAGTCTCTCCCCACAGCCCTCTTACATGCCCCTCTCCTTTCCCGACTATCCCTGAACCTGACCACCTATCCGCCTACTCATCCACCTGCCCACCCACCCGACTCACTACCTACCTGCTCAGCTGTCCACCTACTCGTCCATCCACCCACCAGATCAACCGCCCACCTATCCATCCACCTACTCGTTCAACTACTCACCCAACTCACCATCTACCTGCTCACCTATCCATCCATCCATCCGCCTACCTTCTCACCTAACTCGGCCTACATCTATTCCGTTACCCACCCACGCATCTATTCATCCAGCTCCATCCGTCCATTCCTATCCCACCCAACTACCCACCCATCCGCCCACCCGCCTGCTCGGCTAGGCCGGCCACCAGCCACCCATCCATCCGCCTCTCCACGTACCGTCCTCACCCAATCTCCCATCCATCTCCCTTCCAGATACCCACTCGCCGTCCGCCCACGCATCACCCTCACCTGCCCTTCCCCCTGCCTGCCCAGCGCCACCCACCCTCCCGCCTGTCCACCTGCCCTCCTGTCCAAGTACCCCCCATCCCGCCCCCATCAGTGCACACTTGCCTCCACCGCCCACCCGTCCCCTCCCTTGTGCCAACCTGGCCCACCTCAGGACCGTGGGCGTGCTGGGCTCCACGGAGGTGAGGACGCCCTTCATGCCCGTGTTGTGCAGCACGCTGGGTCTCTGCTGGACGGTGTCCTGGGCCCGGGGTGACATGGGCGAGTGCTGGTGGGAGTGGGGGGTGGGGCGGCCCCCGCCGCCACCGCTGCCCCCACCCCCTCCGCTGCCGCTGCTCTGCTCCGTACCTGGCGGAGACAGGCTGTGGGGTCAGGGGGGCGGGTTGCGCGGCCCACGGGGACCCCCAGAGGCCAGGGCAGGGACCCCCGCCGTCCTACCGGGTCTCCAGATGGGCGCGTGCTCCACGGTGGCGGTGGATGTGAGGACGGGCTTCTCGCGCTCCCGGTCACGCTCCCGGTCGCGCTCCCGGTCGCGCTCCCGCTCCCTCTCGGACGAGGAGGTGGTGGCAGGTTTTGTCAAGTGAGTGGGGCCCCCTGGCGACCAGAAGTCCTGCGGTTCAGCCCAGCGCTCAGCGAGGGCCGGGGCCCGTCTTCAGGGGCGGACGGGACGGGGGCAGGGGCGTTACCTGGGGAGAGCGGGGAGCTGCTGAGCCGGCCGCTGAAGTGCTGGGGCGCTGTGGGGAGGTAGGCGAGGCGGTCCATGGCGGCGGCGGCGGCGGCGGCGGCCGGGGTGCCCGGCGTCGGGGGCACCAGCACGGGGAGGTGTGGCACTTGGGACAGGTCGATGATGCCTGCGGGAGGAGGCGGGTCAGGAGTCACGGGCAAAGGGCAGGAGGGGCCGGGCGCCCCCTCCTGGTCCCCCCCGGCGCCCTCGGGCCCCTCTTCTGCATGCCGGGCTCTCCCGGTCCCAGCCCCCTCAACCCCCAAACCCCAGAGGGGTTGCGCCCTGTGGCTGGCGTCCCCACGTCACTTGGCTGGCCCTTTCCGCACCCCCAGTCCCCAGCCCCCAGCCCCCATCCGGTCGGCTCCCTGGACTCAGTCCCCACCTCCCGGAGCACCTAGCGTGACTGCTTTTTCCAAACGGACCCTAACCGGTACTCGGTTGTTGCAAAGAACGTTCCAGAAATGTTTTCGGGGGGCGACTCTAACGCACTTACGAAGCCGCCACAGGCCGTTTGCAAGTCAAGGGAGCCAGAAACTCCCAACAGCCCCACGTTTTGGTCGCTGTTTGGTTTGGAACGCCGAGGACCCCGCCTACGAGGTGTTCGCACGGGGCGCACGCGGCTATCCCACACACCCACACGCGCCGGCGCTCGCCGCCCGCACAACTCTCGACCACGCGCCGGGTCCGCGTGCGTTCTCAAGGCCGCTCCACCGCCCGGGCCTCTAGGGTGAGCGCGCTCCACGGCCCCCGTGAGGACACAGTGTCCTCGGCAGCCCCGGGCCGGCGGTCCGCCCGCACCCACCTCGAGGGCCGGCGGCATAGTTGAGCGCCAGCGAGGACTCGCGGGGCGAGAGGCCCCTCAGCAGGTCGGCCCGCTGGGCCATGGCGGCGGCCGCGTTGTGGTGCATCTGCTGCGAAGTGATGTAGTCGTTGATGATCGTCTGGCGGTTCTCCAGCGCCGCCGTGTCGGGGTAGCCGCGGATGAGGCACGGCGGGTACAGGTGCGGGTAGGTGGGGTTGGGCGCCAGGTGTCGGGGCAGGTAGTAGGCCGCGGCTGCGGGGAGAAGGGGAGCGGGGTCGGGCTGGCACACGCCTCGGCCGGAGAAGGACCCCCCCGCCTGTCTTTACGCCCCCGGCCCGCACACCTGCCAGCTGCCTCCAACGGCAGCCACGGCCCAGAACCGAGGGCCTACGCACAGAAGAACCTTTGCCCCCCCAAAACACACGGGGGTTCCTTTTATCGGCAATGTTCTTTGGCTCCAAGGGCCCCTAAAGGGGGTCCAGAATGGAGACCCCTAAGATACGGGGACGCACCCCCTTAAACAGACTTTCGGACCGCGTCCGTTAGAGGAACGCCCAGCACGGCCGCCTTCTTCTGATACGTTTGCGATTTTAGAGGCACTGATGAGTTCCACAGGGAAAGAAAACTGCGGAAAAATGTTTCACCCAGTACGTCTCTCAGACCGTGAGAGCTTCTATTCTAAACCGCGCGACGGCGGTACGGGTCTCTCCCCCTCGGCCCCCGCCCCCATCACCAGCGGAGGCCAGCCGGCGCCGGAGGAGCCCTCAGGCTGACACAGACGAGGCCCCCGGCCCCGCGCCATGCGGGTTCCGTGGGCCCCGGACAATCACCTGCTTCGAGGGGGATCCCGCGGGGTATGGAGGCGGGATCGAAGGCCAGGGGGATGTGCCCGCGGTACAGGTCCACCCCGCTCACGCCCCGGAGCAGATGCTCGTAGGGGGAGATGGGGTGCGGGTGGTGCTCGGGCACGGCGCTGTGCGGGGACTTGGCGATCTCCCGGGGCGTCGACGTCAGCTTCCGGTCCTGGGACGCCTTGCTGGACGAGAGCCCGCCTGTGGGGACAGGCCGCGAGGGTGGCGTTGGACCTCTGTGCCACTGCCGTCACGGCCCGCAGCCCCGGGGCCACCGAGGCCAGCATGTGGGGGAGGCCGTTTGAAGGGGGGCGGCTCTCCGGGGCGCGAGGGCGAGGCCTCGGCCTTCACCGGCTCCCCTGCCTCCAGTTCCTGTGCCCTTCCAGCCGCCCATCGGCCCCTGTGCTGGGTTCTTTTGAAATATTCACTCATTCACACTTTCATTTTCCCTGGGTTCCTTCCTTCCTTCCTTTGAGCAATCAAAAAATGTTTATGGAGCCTCTAGTACGTGCCAAGCACTGTTCTAAGAGCTGGAGCGACCCCAGTGACAAAACCGGCAGGGAACCTGACCGACGTGGAACCGACGCTTAACGCCTGTTAGGGCATTAAGAAAGGTGACAAACTAGTCTTCAAACAAGAATTGCCGAGTGATAAACGCCCCAAAGGAGATTCAAAACGTGACAAGATGTGACCTGAATAGCGAGAGAGGGTCATAAAAGTGTCCCCCAGAACGCAACATTTCAACAGAGACCCGAAGGACAAAAAGAAGCCGCTCAGGTAATGATCTGAATGTGGGGGAGGTTTCGGGCAAAGCAGGTGCAAAGGCCCAGGGCACAGGCAGGACCCGAGAGGAGGACACCCGCCGGCCCAGCCCGCAGGGGATGACGCGCAGAGCGCGAGGGCCGGGTCCTACGGGCTCCCCATGGCCCTGGCGAAAAGGTGGATTTTTTCCCTAAATGCAGTGAGTTGTCGCTAGAAAGATCTAAGCAGAACAGTGGCATGACAGGATGTGAGGTTTTCAAAGCACAGCTCTGGCTGCATTTGGGGAGCAGGATACAGCAGGATGGAGGGGAGTCGGCGAAGCCAGGTGAAGTCGAGGTGGCCTGGGGGCGGCCGGGAGACGGGGAGAGCGAAGTGTCACCCGGGGGGCAGAAACCACAAGCCCGGCAGGTGGCAGGTATGCGGCTGCCCCGAGGGTGCCCCTGGTTTCTAGCCTGAGCCAGGGGTGGGCGGGGAGGCAGGTTCCTGAGCCGGGAGCCCACCCGGTGCCCGCACCCCACCCAGAGCCCCACACACCCTCCTGCAGGCGCGGGGTGGGCTCCCGCGTGGTCGCCGGCGAGCCGCGTGGCAGGTGGCCGGTGAAGGGAGCCCCGTGCTCCTCATACGTCAGGGGGCTCTGGCGCGGCTTGCCCAGCTCGGGCACGATGACCGGGGCCCCCCGGGTGATGGAGCCCCCTGAGCCGCCGGCTGTCCCCGGCCGGCCCTTCAGGCTCTCCTCGAAGCAGGCGCGCTCCAGCGCCCGGGCGTCGGCCATCACGTCCAGCGGGTGCACGGGCGGGAAGGTGCGGCCGGGGCTGCCGATGATGGAGCGCACGTCGTGCTTCTTGGAGCCGGCGGACGGCGTGCCGGTGTCGTACTTGAGCGGGGTGCCCTGGGGGGACAGGGGCGTGAGCGCCGCCGCAGACCTCTCTGAGCCTCTGCCTCTCGGCCGCGAAGTGGGAGCGACGTCTCACACCCCCCGGGGCAGGGGACGAACACGCAGGTCCCTGCCCTGTCCGGCCTGGTCCTGGCCCCCTGGGCCACCAAATTCACAGGCCAACCCTTCCTGGAGCAAATGGGGGACCCTCTGTCGGCCCCTGGAGTCTCAACACCCCCATGGGGGGGAGGGAACCTCCTCCCATTGGTCTGGGACTCCCCCCTCCCCAGGCCCCTCAAAGTCACGCCAGGAAACTCAGCAGCAAAACCTGGTCCCACCGCCTGACGCCCCAGGCTCAGAGGTCAGGGCCGAGGTCTGTTTGCTCTCCGGCCAGAGGGGCAGCTGAGGAGACGGGGGGTCGTGAACCACAGCGCAGGCCGGCCACCGGGAGAAGCCCCCGCCCTGCTGGCGCAGGCTTGGGGACCCGGAGAGCGGCGGGCCCGGCGTCTGCAGGCAGCAGAACCTGGGTCTGTTCACGGGCGTTTCTGTTACTCCGGTAAGAAAGGGAAACAGATGCCCTACTTCTCGTGAGAACACCCCGGAGTCAGACCGACCTTCCCCTTGGGTCCACGGGGGACTCTCGCCTGTCCCCTGGCATTGGATACTGTCCTCGCTGCTTCTCTGGGCACTGGGCACCTCCCCCCGGCCCCCCCAGCTGGGTCACCCTCCCGGGACACCCTCCCCAGCCCTGTCTGCCTCGTGGGCGCGCAGCCCCAGGGACGGTTCCCACGTTCTGTCCTCATTCCATCCGGCCCCTCTGACCACGGGAAGGGACGGTGGTTTCCACCCCACGCTCCTCAAGCGCCCTGCTGGGCTGGGGCCTCCCGGGCAGCTGGGGTAAACGGGCCTGCCATTCTCCTGCTGTGTGACCCCCAGCGAGTCCCTTCATGTCTCTGACCCTCACTTCCGCACCGACGGAACGAGAACAGTCGGAGAGCGACCTCGGAGCGCGGCCGTGGGGGTAAACTGATGCGAGGCCGAGTGCTCGGGCGGCACGGGGCCTGCGATGAAAACCCCGGGGGCAGCAGCCATCCGTTTCCACGGTCGGCTCGGGGCCTTTGGCAGGCTGCCCGGACCCTCTGGGCCTCAGTCCCTCCACCTGGAGAATGGGGGTAGTGGCCCGCAGACCTCACAGGGGCGTAAACGCAGTCAAACGAGGCCTCGGACATAAAGCCCTTAACACAGACCCTAAAACACGTGGCAGAGGGTCAGTCCCGAGCAGTGGTGTGATCTCGGGCAAGGCACCCGCTGGGGCCGAGCCTCGGCTTCCCCGTGTGCAGAGACCAGAGCCATGGCTGCCCTGCCCGGCCCCGGCCCGCACCTCCCTGCCCGGCCCGCACCTCCCGGCCCGGCCCCGCGCGCACCTGCGTGATGGAGCCTTCCTTGAGCGGCCGCGGGGCCAGGGGCAGCTCGGGCGTGCGCCGCAGCTCTTCCCGTGGGATCTCGTGGATGGAGCGGCCGGCCTCCTTCACCGTGGCCACCAGCCCCTCGTGCGCCGGCTTCAGCTTCAGGGGGCCCAGGGCCTCCAGGGGTCGGGCCTTGTAGGCCTCGGCCAGGTCCCGCGGGGGCGGCGGGGGCGGGGGCGTGCCCTCGCGCTTCAGGAGCTTGGCCTCCCGGCGAAGGTAGTCTTCCTGGGCCTCCGCGAAGGACCGAGGGATCCCTGCCGGGGGGAACGCGGGGCCGACCCTCGAGTCCGCGCCCTACCCCGCCCGTCCCGGCCTGGGGTCCCACCCTGCCACGCCCGTCCCGGCCTGGGGTCTCCACCCTACCCGGCCCTTCCCGGCCTGGGGTCCCACCCTGCCACGCCCATCCCGGCCTGGGGTCCCACCCTACCACGCCCGTCCCGGCCTGGGGTCTCCACCC
>PITB01032609.1:0-14789 GCA_004024585.1 Paradoxurus hermaphroditus
AGAGTCAGATGCTCAACTGACTGAGCCAGATGCTGAAGTGCCTGTTTGGTGTATTTGTACCTGATTTCTATGGGGTCAGCAGCTCAGCTCCAGTGAAGGCACGAGTCTCTCATCTAAGTATCACCGCCTCTTTCTTTTTGTTCCTTCAGTGACCCCTAACTGATTCAGTAGCTGACCAACCTCTCTTGAGTTTTAGTTTCCTCGTTTCTAAAATTGGGCTAATAATATCTGCGGTGGGGAGGGGATATGAAATTAAGATTTTAAGAAATCCTATGCACTAAAAAGGTAATAGTGACCCCTGTGTGTAATTAAAAATAATAATAATAACAAACAAATAAGTGTAAAGAAATTCACAAGGTTCTGGTCTCTAGCACAACGAACTTAATCATATTTTTAATATTAAAAAAATATTGGTGCCTTTGTATTTCTGGTATCCTAATTGCATACATTGCCCACCTGTTGTGTACTAACACGTATAATCCCCAGTGTACAGGGTCATTCTGAGGGTCAGAAATAAGGTACACAAAGCACCTGGCATAGTCCCTGGACGATAATAGGATTAATACCTGTGGCAGTGATGATTATTTGACTTGTAGACCATTTTAACAGTGCCTGTATTTTAATATATCCCACACTTTGCAATATTATTGCTATTATAACATCTGAGATTATATTCCCATTATGCCTCCTCACAGCTATAAGTGATGGTCTCGGTAAGCCCCAAGCAGAGGCTGCAGAGGGAATAAAAACAAAAATCTCGCCTGATTCATTTGAATTTGTTACAAGCCATAAACAAGAAAGTTGATGCTCCTCCTAATAAAATATATCACACAGCCTACTTAATTCTAAAGGGAAAGAAACTAACGTTTCTGCATCAGGTGTTTTCCCAGACACCTTTATCTGGATTATCTCATTTAGTCTTGTTAAACCAACTAGTTAGAAAATGATTTACTTTATTAATTGGATGAACATAAACAAAGACAAGGGATATCGCCTGTCTTAATTAACAAGCGAGTATGTATTATATTAGGAAGAGACTCATTCATGTAACCAAGATTTATTGCACCCTTGCTGAAGGCCAGGAATTGTATCGGCAACTAAGGAAACAGAGATTAAAGTAAAAAGACACACCGGAATTGCCTCCCACTCTCAGCTATCTGAGTGGTGACAGCCAAGGGCTCACAGGTGGTCTCTCGAGAGGAACAGCCTCGTCCGGAAAAGCCTGAGAGGCTCTGCCTTCCCCCGAGGGCAGCCCCAGCCAATGACTGATATGAAGATACAAAAAGATCAGCCCCTTGCCTCCCAGTGGAAAAATTCCACGGTACCGGTCGCACCCCAGAGTTGCCCATGGGATCACCTGGAGACTCTGGTGCAGCCGTACTGTCTTTACTTATCTTCTTTCTCCCCGCCTGTCCTGCCTCCCTCCCTTTATTATGGGGTTCTTCCTGAGAGTGATCTTGGCTAACCCCCTTGACTAGAATCACGGTCCCCAGACTCCGCTTCTAGGGAATCTGGTCTCATCCTGTCCTCAGGGAGCTTTTTACCCAGTAGAGAAACATACCTGTAGACATAGAAACAAAAAATAAATCATAACACAAAGGCATGAATACAAATGTACCAAAGTCTGCAGGTGCACAGATATAGAGAAGAAGGGGGAATCCTTGTGCATCCTCCTTCAGCTGGTGTTTGTGTGAAAGCAAGATAAAAATCCACCCAGGGGCGCCTGGGTGGCTCAGTCAGTTAAGCATCTGACTTCAGCTCTGGTCATGATCTCACGGTTCATGAGTTGGAGCCCTCCGTTATCAGGGCAGAGTCCGCTTCAGATCCTCTGCCTCTCTCTCTCTCTAGATCAAAATAAAATAAACATTAAAAAAAACCCACCCAGAATTCAAGTACAGTAAAGCATATCCTTTAGAGGGGGATCAGCAAACTTTTTCTGGGAGACCCCAGATAGTAGATATTGTAAGCCTTTCAAAACAAGGGGAGAAATTGAATCTACCATAGAGGTACTTCTGTAGCCCCGTAAAATGTGATCAGGGGCAGCTGACTAGATTCGGCCTGCAGGTGCATCTACAACAGTGATTTTCGAACACTAATGTGCACAGCAACCACCAGAGGCATGACTCAGTAAGTCGGGGTGGTGCCTGCGAATCTGTATTTATAACAAGGTTCGAGGTGACGCGGATGCCTCCGGTCCGCAGACCACACTTTGAGTAGCAAGGCTCTAAACAGACAAGAATCATAAGAGGAGAAATCCTAAAAGGAAGGAAAAAAATGGTTAACTCTGTAGCAGTAAGGAGCCGAGGAAGCAATGGAGAAGCTTTAGGCCAGGTCACAGGGCGTGCAGATAATTTAATTAACATTCAGCTCACTGCCAATCACTTCTGTGAGCACCATGAGGAAAGAATCCGAGCTTTCACAATTGTTAAGCATATATTTTCAAAGAATCAGCTGGGAGGCACCTGCATGGCTCAGTCGGTTAAGCATCTTACTTCCGCTTAGGTCATGATCTCACGGTTCATGGTTTCAAGCCCCCTGCAGGGATCTGCTGACAACTCAGAGCCTGGAGCCTGTTTCCGATTCTACGTCTCCCTCTCTCTGCCCCTCCCCTACTCACTCTCTCTCTCAAAAATTAATAAACATAAAAATAATTAAAATCAAACAATCAGCTAGAAGGCAGTGCAGCAGAGAAAGAGAAACTTGGAGTCATTTGGGGCGGGAAGAGTCAGCTGCAGGGCAGAGATGTAATGGATGGAGGGCTGGAACACACAAGGTTACAGCTCACCAGTAGGTGCTTTGGGGGTGAGCAAACCAACTCGAAGAGATTCAAGTTCTATGTCAACCCCTTTACTAGCTCATCACTAGCCTGTGTCTTCTAATTACTCGGAGCTTCAGATTTCCAACCTGAGTGTGCAACTAACAGATCTACCTGAGAGTCATCACTGAGGGTTAAATGAGATAGTGTGTTTGGAGGCACCTGGCAGAGACTCACTGAGTACAGGGCATTGCCCTTCCTCTTCCCTTGGTAAAGACTTTGGTGCTGTCGCCAGCTTGTGAAGTATGTGAAGACAGACCAGCAGTTTTAAGAGTATTGCATTTCATAAATGTTTTTGCTTATGAATACACAAACACTCTCAGGAAAGATCTCCAAAGGGTTGACAACATGGATGGCATCTGGTTTGGGAAGCTGAATGGGACACAGATGAGAGGGAAACTTTCGCATATCTCAACTCTGTTCCGTGTAAGTATATTGCTCAACTTAAAATGGAAATCACACGCACACACAAACACACACACACCGATTGCTGAGTGGATCCGTGATATAGACTTGTGAATGAGGTCTCTTGACAGGCCTCAGGATGTGACTGAAGTTCTGTGCAGGAACCCAGAAAACTGGACTGGGCACTGACTTTGGTTATTATGTATATATATAATTATACCCAAGAAGATGCATTAAGATTGTTCTGGAAGGTCGTGGAAGTTACAGTTAGTTTCTTCTCTCAACAACCATTCCAACCCTATTCCTTCTTACTTTTTTTGTTTGTTTGTTTTAAGAAATTGGTTTTCCAAGGGTGCCTGTGTGGCTCCGTTGGTTAAGTGTCCAACTCTTGATTTCAGCTCAGGTCATACCACAGTTCATGACATCAAGCCCCACATCAGGCTCTGTGCTGACAGCATAGCTCCTGCTTGGGATTCTCTCCCTCTCTCTCTCTGAAAAATAAATAAATATTTTTTTTATTAAAAAAGAAATTAATTTTCCAGGTTTCATATAGCTAGAGGGACCACACAACAGGGTTCTAGCCATTGAGAAATCAGCAGAAATCTGGTGGTGACATCTCTTGGCTTTAATCTTTCCTGTGCCGGTCATGCTGGCTCCATGGCTAGAGCCCCCACAGTCATTTTGTAACCATAGGGATGAGAGCCCCAGGAGCGGGCAAATGCAGCGGGGACACAGGCTCTGACAGTGTCAGTAAGCTGAAACTTGAGTTCTCCCTTTATACTTCGTCTGAAAGAAAAATTAATCCCCTGCTTGCCTATGCTATTTTATTTTATTCCAAGTCATTTTGTTTGCTTTTGTTTTACTTTTGGTTACAGCCAAAATCAATTCTCAGCAATAGAAAGAAGACCCACGTTTAAAGAACCGGCGTCCAGAAAAGAAGAGGGTTCATGAGCAATGTGGATGATAAGGGCGGTATCTGCTTCCGGATGCTACTGGACCAGCTGTGTCTGAAATACACACCTCCCTAGCGTCCATCCCTCTCTTCTGTCTGTGACATGGGCACTCAGCCCTCTAAACAAATACATGCGTTTTCATCAGCTCTCTTGGTTCTGTTTAAGATCAGATACCTTGCCCTATGTTTCCTTTTTTATTATGATTATTATTATTTCAAGCCAAGGATGTATTACAAAGACACCGGAGATGGTCACAGAAGGAAGGAAGACCTGAACAATTCGGCTTTGGGAAGACTGGAGCAGAGAAGCTCTGGGACCTCCAGCAGCTGGGACCGGAGACCTGCTTTGTACACCATTGCCCTGTGTTATGCAATTCCAACCACTTTCTATCTCCATTTGTCTCAATTTGGGTTCTCAAACTGCCAGGAGAATCTAATTGACTCAACTTGGGTCAGGTATCTCTATTCTTGGAACGACTAGCCATGCCCAGGGGACGGAGCATGTCATGCGGGCGTGGCATTGGGGAAACCATTAGAAGCTGGGCAAACGTCCCGGTTTGTATCTCTGACGTTCCATCCCTTGGCTGCCTGGGGTGTGTGTGTGTGTGTGTGTGTGTGTGTGTGTGTGTACCCATAACCTTTTCCCCGCACATCCATAGATGGTTCCATATAGCTAGAAGTAATTATTCTATATACAATAACTAACACACTCTCTTCCTGCAGTTCGAAATGGGTTAATTTATACCCAGCAACCAAGCAAGGGACAAGGTCATGAGACCACATTTTTCTGAATCCTGGTTCTCCATTTGTATTATCGATTTATAGTAATTCTGTCTTGGTATACTGCAACTACATACCCTATGGAAGGAAAGGAAGTTCAAGAAATCTAACTAAAGATTGATAGAAATACTTTGTGGACATATTGTAAACAAAGAAACGCCAGTAGATTTTTGCCTTTGTTGCTGAAACTAACTGATCATGAGAGTCTAGCTGACATTTCTGACTTCCTTACAGACCCTTGCTTCCTGGTGACTCTTCCCTATAGCCAGAAACTCAGCTAACAAGGATTCCTGGCCCAAGGAAGTAATCCAATATTTTATTCCCAAGTGGTCTAGGCCCTTACTGAGTCAGCTTACATGGCATCGCCGAAGCTTCTAGCAACCTTTGCTGTTGACATTGGTTGATTCTTTTCTCTGTAAAGAGCTGTCAACCATACAACTCAGGTCTGCTGGTCTGAATCTCTGGACTCTGACATGTTCTGAAAGCCTATAAAAGAGCTTATTTTTGAGGTCAGATATCTTTATCCCTGGTAACATGGAGGCATGGACAGAGGCCTGGAGTAAAATGGACATTCACCTCAGCAATGTCTGTGGATTGTCACCATCCCAAATTGTTCTAGACAAATAGATCTTTTCTTGATCAATAGCTGTTTCCAAGGTTGTATATGAAGAATTGAATATCTTTTATATAATGACATTTTATTTCAGTATTAATTAACCATTTTTTAATGGTTATTTATTTTGAGAGAGAGAGTGTGTGTGTGTGTGTTAGAGCAGGAGAGGGAGAGATAATCTGAAGCAGGTTCCAAGCTGTCAGCCCAGAGCCCAATGTGGGGCTCCCATGAACCATGAGATCATGACCTGACCTGAAATCGAGAGTCGGATGCTTAGCCGACTGAGCCACCCGGGGGGCCTCCCACACATGTTTTTTTAACACTGACAAAATTGGGGTGCCTAGGTGGTTCAGCTGGTTAAGTGGACAACTCTTGGTTTCAGCTCAGGTCATGATCTCATGGTTCTTGAGTTCGAACCCCACATTGGGCTCTGCACTGACAGTGCGGAGCCTGCCTGAGATTCTCTCTCCTCTCTCTGCTCCTCCCCTGCTCATGCTCTCTCCCTCTCAAAATAAATAAACTAAAAATAAAAATTAAGACAGTATAATATAATCATCAGTCATGTGTCAACTATTTCCATTTAATTCTTCTTCCTCAAATTCTTTCTAGACCACATATTAGATTATCTCACAGATAAATCAAACAGGTAGTAAAACAGCCTAAACAAATAGAGTAATTTGTGTGTGTGTGTGTGAGCAACTTGGTCACATAGTTGAAAGAGCAAGGGCTTGGGAATTAGGTTGATATGGGTTTTATTTCTGCTACTTCCTGTCTGATCTTGGCAATTTATTAATTGCTTTCAGTCCCATTTCCTTCGTCTATAAAATAACCATCATAATAGCTCATTGATATGCAGGTTGGAAAGTGAAATTACAGGACTTATACAAAGTTTCTGGTACAGTTTCTGGGAAATAATAGACATCCAGCAAGTGATAACCATAATAATCAGACTTTATTCTTCACACTGATCGAGACAAAATTTAGCAGAGAATACAACATGGAGAAGGGCCCAGAAATTCACAAGCAGGTGTTCAAGTTACTTCATACAGAGCTGAGAATTTTCCATCATCATCTTAGCCGTTGTCTACAGCACAATCCTTCTCAGATTCCTCCTCAGACTTCCCCCAGGGGGGAGCACCTTGGCTCAAGCAGGACTCTGCCTCTTCTGTTATTTTTGCAAGATTTTTCTCATTTGAGTACCATGAGTAGAAGTGGGCCCTTATTGAAGTAAGCAGGCAGGCTGCATTCTCTCTCCAGCCTCAGCTAGGACTTCCGCTTGATCTGGTCCAGTTCCAACGACTCCCTTGGCTCCCCTCACTCTTGTGTCCCCAAGAATGCGAACATTCTGTCATTTCCACTTCCTTATTTTGCCTTTCTCCATAAAGTCTCAGTGAACTATACATTTTCCCTAAACTTTTCTCAACTCACTTGATTTATTCCAAACGACTTTGATATTCTCCCCTTCTCTAATACAATGGACCTTCTCATCCATACTGCCCACTAAAAAAATCTGTGTGTGTGTGTGTGTGTGTGTCTATTGTGACTGTGGAGAGTCCATAATAAAATATGTCCTTTACTGCTACACCCAAAATACTGTTTTACAACTATAATCTATCTTCAAAAGAGGAACATCAACAGCTAAGCTAGGAGCCTACAAATTTTCAACAGTATTTTATTCAAGAAAACGGGGCAAAAATATTTTTGCAGTCAATAGGAACACAAAATATCTGCTGAATTCGACTTCAAACTGCATTTTTCTACGGCCAAATATAAACCATGCAACGTTAAGTGATGACATTATTTCTATGCTTTATGCAAAGTAGGGCGGGGTCTTATTTGACACACTGGTGAAAGGTAGAGCCTCCAGGTTTAGACATTTCTCTCAATCACCCAGCTTGCCTTCCTGTGCCCCATGCAAACCACTTCCCCACATCTCGAGTGGTTTATTAGTCCTTTAGAGATTAGTTTAGATGTTACCACTACCAGGAATCCTTCTTTTTTTAAATCTTTTAAAAATTTTATTTAAATCCAAGTTAGCTAACATATAGTGTGATAATGGTTTTAGGAGTAAAATTTAGTGATTCATCACTTACATATAATACTCAGTGCTCATCCAACAAGTGCCCTCCTTAATGCCCATTATCCATTTAGCCCCCCACATCATCCATCCCCCCACACAATACCTCACCAGCAACTCTCAATTCGTTCTCTGTATTTAAGAGTCTCTTATGGTTTGCCTCCCTCTCTGTTTTTGTCTTATTTTTCCTTCCATTCCCCTGTGTTCATCTGTTTTGTTTCTTAAATTCCACATATGAGTGAAATCATATATTTGTCTTTCTCTAACTGACTTATTTCACTTAGCATAATACCCTGTAGTTCTATCCACATTGTTGCAAACGGCTAGTCATTCTTTTTGACCGCCGAGTAATATTCCATTATATATTTATATATACCACCATCTTCTTTATCCATTCATCAGTTGGTGGACTTTTGGGCTCTTTCCATACTTTGGCTATTGTTGATAGTGTTGCTATAAACATTGGGGTGCATGTGCCCCTTCAAATGAGCATTTTTGGGTCCTTTGGATAAACACCTAGTAGTGCAATTGCTGGGTTGTAGGGTAGTTCTGTTTTTAATTTTTTGAGGAACCTCCACAGTGTTTTCCAGAGTGCTGGCCCCAGTTTGCATTCCCACCAGCAGTGCAAGTGTTCCCCTTTCCCTGCATCCTTGCCAACATCGGTTATTTCCTGAGTTGGTAATTTTAGCCATTCTGAAAGGTGTGAGGTCTCTTTCTTGGATTTGTTTGTTTATTCTGCTTAATCCCAAATAAGATATTAGGCATCTCGCCATGGCATCTCTATTAGACACCATGCTTAGTCCTGTAGTACCGATTATCACACTGCTTTGTAATTGTCCGTTTTTCAGTATCTCACTCACCGGGCTATGAGAAACTTGAAAGCCATGCCAGATAGTTCAACGGAGGTAATCTGAAACAGGAATCAGCTTTGAAGTTGTTAGAAGAGCTGAAAGAGCAAATAGGAGGAGGGGAAGCAAACCAGAAATTAGTACCAGCAGGAAGCCACACCCATCCCGGGGCTGGGAAGATGAAAGGAAAAAATACAGTGCCTGAGCCCAGGAGCCAGGCTACCTGGAGGGAAAGGTAACTACAATAGGATACTCTCAAAATAGAGAGAAAGGGTAGAGAAATATCCTTGCTCCCTCCTTCTACTACCCTCCAAACTTCCACCAGTGGCTCCCCCCGCTCTTGCCAAGTCTAACTAGAAGTTACTTGGCAAAAAGCCTGAGAAGGACAGAGACTGAATCTGAAAGAAAACCAGCAGGAAAAAAAAATGACTCAGGTAGTCGCCTCAGCTACTCAGCATTTATTCTCACCCTTGAACCCAGGATGAACTTCCACACAATAGCAGATCGAGGTCTTCATACAAACCAAGACACTCTCATCTCTTTCTGCGAAGGAAGCCACAAATCTCTGGGGATTCCGAACATAGTCCTCCCTGCCCCCATTGGATAGCCCCAACCCAATATCTCCTGGGTGAAATCTGGATTCTCTTCTTTGCCTGCTGGTTCAGTAGCAAAGGAAGCCCAAAAATATCCGGGTGCAATTTTCAGCTCCCAGTTCAATGGAACCATTAGAGTGTCCGCTGACAGAAGCATCCCTCCTTTGGGAATTCAGACCTCTAAACCACAGTTGCTGATACAGGGGGACAAAAATACTGTAAGTGGGCTATTGAATGTAATAGTGAGAAGTGCTTTCATTCCATCCTCAATTCCCAGACCCGTGTATTCTGGCTAAAGCAGAAAGAACGCCGTACCTCTACTCCTGTTCAGAGCATATGCCTTATCCTGCAGGAAATAGGGTTATGTAGTAAGACACTGAAATCTATGCTGAGACTAAGTCAACCTCTCTCACTACAAAATGAATTCTTGGTCAGTAGCATGATTAAATGGGAATACCATGATGGCGAATGCGGCCTCTGACAGAAACCCTGGGGAAAGGGAAGATAAATCAATTTCCAGGATGAATATCTCCTTTATATGGAAAGAGTTTGGTGTCATCGGGCACAGCACTGAGCCTACAGTTCTGGCTTGGACACTCACTAGCGGCAGCAGCCAAGTCAGCCTTGGTCAGTAGAAGTCCACTCAGTTGAGCCTATAAATGGCCTTCGTCACTGCTGCCATGGCCACTTTGAAGTGGCTTTGAAGAAGAGGCCAACTGAAATGCCGAGTAGGCCACCTTGTTCTCCTGATTATTGGGGACTTCCTCCTTAATGGGGACCATATTCATGCGGTGAATATATTCCCACTCTGTGCCCTTTCCATGAAGTCCATCCACATTGCTCTTCTCCAGACTTCCTTGTCACCAATATTACAGTCTCATTCATTCCCAGTCCTCAACTAACCAGCCAAACACTAAGCTGCTTCCATGAATTAGTGTAGACACAAACTTATGGCCATATCTCCTTCCTTATGAAGAAAGTAACCAGAGATTGCAGGAAGTCCTACTCACTTGGAGGACTCCTATCATCACTTGTAGAAGGAGCTGTAAGGCAGAAACAGTCCACTTCCAGCTATTGTCAGGGTATCTGCATGCCCATCAATTCACCAGGCCCAAGTTCTCCTTCCGACATCCACAAGTCATAGGAAACTTTCCATTAGGCATAGGACTAGCTAGAAGGAGGGGCGACAAGGACACAGAAGCAAATGCTCTGCAGATCTGAGTCACTTGCCCGTACACCTTATTTGTGTCTTCTCGAACTTCTAGACCTTGGTCTCATGTTTACTATTTCCACTTGATGATATAGTATTGTTACACGCAGGCAAGCTCATATCTTAATAGATCAGAGAGCGCCCAGTTCACGATTGTCAGGTCAAGCCATGTGGTCTACCTGGGACTGTATTGCAGAATAAGAATAGTTATCAACAGAAGAGAGTGAATGAGAAATGCTTAGGCTTTCTGCTCCTTTCCCATGGATTTCCTCCCATTGGATGAAGCCTCACAGGAACCATTTGCAAAGAAACCTGAAAAATGTCATTTGCAGCAGAGTAGGGGCACATTAGAGCATGGGTCAGTAATCAAAATGGCAAATGACTGCACGCCATTGTTTTCCAAATTCCAGGACAGTGTCTGGCACATCATGGGGCCCTCAGTAAAATGTTATTGAGCGAATGAGGATCCGTTCATTCTCATCGGGCTCCACAACGGACCCAAACTGCAACAGCAATAAACAGTGGCACTTTGGCCTTGGGCAAACTTTGCCCCGTTGCTGGCAGTTCTGAAACACTAAAGGAGCCTAGAGATGAGTCCCATTTTTGGTTTTGGAGCTCTGTTGCCCACTGAAGCGGACAAGCCGGGAGTCCTGTTTGTGGGAGAGCTTCTCATCAGAGCTGTAGAGGGATGGCAGCGATACCCACCAACCAGAACACCCATGTTTTAAATCCCCCTCAATTTATTCATTCTTTGCTTTGAACTCTGGCACATTCCAAGGGTATTATTTTAGACTTAAATATTTTAAGATTCCATTTTCCATTGAAGAGCTGTTATTATTATTTAATGAAAAGGCTGCAAGTGGAGTTTTAGAACTTTTCTCTTTTCAAAACATAGAATAATGTCACATGTCTTATGTGAAATAGGCAGTTTAGGAGAGAAGGTGATTAAGATAATAATATGACTCTCATAATATTAAGAGAGATTTTAGGAACATCCAAATAAAAATTATACCCCAGTAACTAATTCTTTTCCCAACTAGGTGAGCCAGAATCCTGCCCCAGAGATATTTCCTTTATCAAAAATATTTTCAGAGCTAGCTTTAGAATAAATTAGAAGTCACAAAGGAAAACTAATTTCTTGGCTACAGCAGAAGCTGCTGGATGTGTCCCCAAATCCATTCCACCCCCTCTTCCACAAAAACACAATTTTCACCTTGGCACATGACTTCCTTGTATAGCTTGGTATGGTCATGTGACTAAGTTCTGGCCAATGGGATGTTAAGGGAAGAATCGTGTGGCAGCTTCCAGGCCCCCTTCTTTCAGTGACAGTTGGGACGTGCCCTGGACCCTCATCTTTTTGTTCATCCCTTCCTTCTTACTGCAGTCTGGAATGAAGGAACTGCCAAAGACTAAAAACCTGTAGGTCGTGTTTAGGGGAAATAGAGTGGTGAGCTAGAAGAGTCTGGGTCTCTGAGGTTGGAGGGGCAAAGCTGTTATTCACATGGACCACTTCTTACCAGACTTTGTTTATACCTGAAAATGAATACATATCTACATAGCATCAATCCTCTGTCATGTTGCATATGCATGTTACTTTCAGCCAAACCTGTTATTCCACAGAAATCGGGTAGACAGAACAGCATTCTGGAATTGGCAGGCCTTCCTTGAAGCTCTGGAGCCAGCTAAGGGGGTAGATTTGGAAGACTGACCTGTCAGGGTAGGGGCTGAAGGTAAGCTCATGTCAGAACAACTCAACTAACCCTCTTGAGAAAATTGTGAAATCAAAACTAAGAGAAAGTAACAACTGAGGGAGGAAGAGGGGCTGGAAAATGGACAAGAACATATCTTCCCTTTAAAAAACACACCAACTAAAGAAGGTGCAATAAATTTCATTCCTGAATAAAACCAAGTCCATGGCCTTTTCCGAGAAATTGCATGTTACGTCCTAAACAGCTGAGCAACAGCTCTTACCATCGCCAGCCTAGCAACTGAGATAAAACAACTGAACTGTAAAAATAATTACTTATTTTATGAGTGTTAAGTCTGGAAAATCAAGCCAAAGCCTTGCTAATGAACTGTCTTCTTTGGAGGAAGTCAAGAAATTCGAGAAGTATGTTCTGCCCTCTCCTCCAAACACATTTCTGCTCTGACCGTTCATATCTGAGACAGTTGAGTCACTGGAGTGATAATTACTATGCAAATATATTGAGGAAAAGAACTTATAAATGATTCTATTTAAGATCCTGAATTGACTTTATAACTTTACAGTTTGTGAGTCACACCAGGCACAGGGATCCCCATCCATCTCCTCTCTCCAACAAGGTCACAACCAAAGCTCTCAAACTTTACAGAAACCCACACTTTCTGTTTTCCACAGAAAATCAGCATCCCTAAGGATGTCAACAAATGTCCCATGACCAATTATATTTGGGAATGGTCCATAAAAGGAGAATATTTTATACATATTTTCAGGTGCATTTTTAAATGCCAGAAATCTTGTTGCCACACGGCTCCTCACTCACAACATTCTTCGGTTGGGAGGAGGGAGCCAAGAATTACTTGGAAACAAACAGGGCTCTTATTGAAAGTTGGCCTTTGTCAAGAGTTACAGGAATTCCTCAATTAAAAAAACAAGTAAACAAAAGAAAAACACTCTTTACTAATCACATCGAATGCAAGGTACGGATGAGATCTGAACTCATCTGAGTTTTGAGATTGAACTCATGGAGTTTTACTATAAAATAAAGCTAAGGAACTTAGCACACAATAAAGAAAAGTTAAGTTTCCTGGAGAGAAAGTGGAGATGGTCTGGGAGAGAAAGGTGGAGCATTTTGAAAAGAGAAGAGAAGGGTAAGCACATGAGCAAATAGATCGATCTGGTCTACCGACTAGGACAAAATCCCAGAGGATGCTGCCTTGATAACCAAGTAATTTGGGAGATTATAGTGGGACTTTTTCTTCACTTTCTCAGACATAGACTAGAAGATTAAAAGTCTTCATTTGGAAGATCGGCATTCAGTTGGTTGCCTGAGCATAATGGCACCTGGAGAACAAAAGTATATTCCCCAAGGGTAGCATAGAGATGCAGAAGTTTCCATATGTCACAGAGAGTAAAAGAAGAAGTGCCAACAGGTTGCAGAGTCTTCAGGTCACTTTTTGTAGGGACATCAAGAACAGAGACAAATGACCAGAACCACAGTAGTGGCCACCAGTACACCATACCCCAAAAGGCCAGATGAGGCCTATCATTCCCCAGTGAATACCAGTCCAGGTTGAACCAAACCTGACCCACCCAGCCATCTATAGCAGAGACCAGGGCAGGTTTAGAATACATCACATGGATCCAAAGTCCCTTGTCTCCAGTTGTCTCAAAGATATGCAAGGTAAGGAAGAGATGGCATCTAAAAGACTGAGCCTTTCTCCAAAAGAGAGTGAGTTATCCAAAATAGTCTCTCTGCCCCGGAAGAGATGGAGACACTATTAGTTAGCAAGACCTATGTTTGCTATATTGCCTTCACTCCACACCAAACATCTCATATGGAAAGATTCAAAAAGTATTACATATGTATACCCTCCATGAATAAAAATAAATTTAAGGAATATACTGGCCACTAATAACTGGTCATAATTTATTACGCTAAAATGGAGTATGAACGGAAAAGATTTCTGGGACTTGGAAATCCAGGTGTGTTGAGTAGTAACAGGGTTCTGCAAAGCTTACTCCTGCAGAGCTTCCAAAATCCAATTCTCCTTCTATGTCTACTCTTTTCCCACTACCAGGAAATTGATTTTTTTTTCCTTGAGCCTTATCCTTTAACCCACTTTCAGATGGACTCCCTTGCAACTTCTGATGGCCTCGTTTAAAAAAAAACGGTTCTAACTCCACACCCAAAAAACAAATAATCCAGTGAAGAAATGGGCAGAAGATATGAATAGACACTTCTCCAAAGATGACATCCAGATGGCCAACAGACACATGAAACTATGCTCAAAGTCACTCATCGTCAGAGAAATACAAATCAAAACCACACTGAGATACCACCTCACACCAGTTAGAGTGGATAAAATGAATAAATCAGGAAACTATAGATGCTGGAGAAGATGTGGAGAAGTAGGCACCCTCCTACACTGTTGGTGGGAATGCAAACTGGTGCAGCCACTCTGGAAAACAGTGTGGAGGTTCCTCAAAAAAATGAAAATAGGTGCTGGGAGAATTGGACAGCAACTTGCAAAAGAATGAAACTAGACCACTTTCTTACACCACTCACAAAAATAAATTCTAAATGGATAAAAGATATGAATGTGAGACAAGAAACCATCAAAATCCTAGAGGAAAAAGCAGGAAAAAGCCTCTCTGACCTAAGACGCACCAATCTCTTACTTGACACGTCTCCAAAGGCAAGGGAATTAAAAGCAAAGGTGAACTATTGGGACTTCATCAAGATAAAAAGCTTCTGCACAGCAAAAGAAACAACCAACAAAACGAATAGGCAACC
>PITB01032610.1:0-14799 GCA_004024585.1 Paradoxurus hermaphroditus
GGAAGCCCTCCCTCTGGAGCTTAGTTTATCATTGCTGAGAAAAACGTGTGAGGAATCCTAAATTTGTCTAAGCATTTATTCAAAAAGAAAATTCTTTGAATATTCAACTATGATAAATGTCAAATTCATACCTGTTACATTAAAACTATATCCTCTGGAGATGAATTTCAAGATTGAAATCTATATCTTTAGGTATAATTACATTTTCCGAAAGAAATACACAGTTAAAAATCAGATAGCTTTTCTTTCTGTTTTCCATTTATTCTATATCATACCCTGAATTCATTTATATCAGTAGAAATATGTGTACACAAAGAGACATATCCCCCTGAAGTAAATGGTGGAAAAAAAAGAGGAATTAGGGGAGATTTAGCATTAATATCTAGCTTCAGTTTCAGAAACATATAGACCCAGAATTGATTCCAGACTCTTCCACCTACTAGCAAATATGGATTTTCTCATCCATAATATGGGAATAATATATACTTTGCAGGATTCTATGAGGTATAAATGACAAAATGTATATGAACTACTCAGACTAGTAGTTTATCCCACAGAAAGCATTTAATCTAATTATTTATAATCTTGTTCTTATTTTATGAATTGCCATTGGTAGAACTCAGTATCTTAGATTCTTATCTGTGATTCTTATGATCAACATAATCAACATATGGTAAAAATTAATCATGGTCTATGTTGAGAATTCTTCTTACAATTTTGTACTTCTAATATAGGCAAAACTTACATTTATTTCTATTAGTAGCACAACATAAGATGTGGGTTCCCGTATTTATATAAAGAGACAAATTCTATCACCAGTTACTCTTTTCCAACTGGCATTATTTTGACTCAGGGGAAAATAACTAGAAAGAATCTCTAGAGAGTTTTAATAGCTCTTTGTGAACCTCAGATGTAACTGAACCACTTTCTAGGTTTACCTATTAAAGAAATGGCCCATGAAAGTATGCATGGGTAGATAATCAATTGATAAGGTAAATAATCCCATTGAAACATTCACTATTTATTTTTGATACAGCTGTTTTAAACAGACTGATTAGTTCCCTTTATGATTTCACCCTTGAAAGCACAAACTATTTTGTTCTTTGTCATTGTTGCATGACATTCCATTTGGCAGTCAGCTTATTTTTAGCCAGACTATCAAAGTATTTTTCAACTGGACTGTCACTGCACTTGAACTTGGAATCTTGTAACTGGAGGAACTACACTGGGGAAAAGAAGAAACTTCTAACAAATGGGAAATTATAAATCTAGACCAACCCAAACGTGCACTGGTAATTATCCTTATACCCTAAGTGTAGCATGGTTCTATAGTAGTTATAGATAATTAATATTTTGTTTGAGTATCTGTTGTTTTTTACATGAAGGATATGATAATGTATTATAATGAAAATATGAAGATATCTGAACTCAATTTTTTTTCTCTGAAAGATTTTTAGAGAAAACAGAAAATTTCTTACAAAAGTATGTTAGTTGCAAGGTACAATGTTCTTAGGAATACTAAGAATATGGGGATTTTAAAATTATATCTTAAATATCTAGAATTGGAAACCTAAAAACTCTTGTCTAGAAACTAGAGATTGCTATAATTAAAATGCAATAGAATCAAATGAAATAAGTCAAATATATTCTTCTATGTAAATATATTATCCAATATCAAATGGGTTCTTAATTACCACAATTCAATATGATTGCATTTTAAATATAAACATCTGCATTTTAAGCTCACAATCAGTAATTTAAATTAAGTATTGTAGAATTTAGAATTAAAAAACAGAGTTTTAATTACTTGTATCTTATAATCTGTGTCTACATTTTTTAAAGTGCAGCTATGAATGAGTCTCATTTGTTTTTCTTTACTAGATGAATGGAAGAAGAAAGTCAGTGAATCTTATGTTATTATAATAGAAAAATTAGAAGATGACCTTCAAATCAAAGAAAAAGAACTTGCAGAACTAAGGCACATATTTAGGTAAAATTCTCAGAGTTATTATTTCTTTGTAGAAGTACCTTTGTTACTTATCTTGTTTTTAGGTACGTCTGTATTTATTTTTTTTTTTAATGTTTATTTTTGAAAGAGAGAGACAGAGCATGAGTTTGGGAGGGGCAGAGAGAGAGAGGGAGACACAGATTCTGAGGCAGGCTCCAGGTTCTGAGCTGTCAGCACAGAGCCCGACGCGGGGCTCAAACTCATGAACTGCAAGATCAGGACCTGAACCAAAGTCGGACGCTTAACCAACTGAGCCACCCAGGTGCCCCTAGATACGTCTATATTTGAAAACACAACCCATATAGTCTCAGATATTACCAATAATGGTAAGTCTAAAAATGTAAAGTTACCCCTTTCTTGACCATTCATATAGCCCCTAACATGCAAATATCTTATCTCCTTAAAATAAGACTCACATGCTCCCATCGCTAAAGTTAGAAAGGAAGGAAAATAAGGGCTGACTTTTGAATACAAGATGTTGCTGATCTGAATAATTTTCCCTGGAATTAGATCTTTCTTGCAAGCCATCCCAGCAACAAACAACAAAACTTCTCTTTCCAAATGGTGGTAGAATATTGGCCATGTTCTTTTTGAACTACTAGGGTAAGTCCAATTTTTAACAAACCTTCTGGTCTCTTGACATTTAGGGGCTGTCCCCTGATGAAACTGAATACCATTCTGCCCCTGAACAATCATATAACAACACATAATACTGACACTTCAAGCTTTCAGTGGATTTTGTTCATGATAACAAGAGAAAAATAATCTGGCATAGTGTCACAACCTTGGAAGACACAAAATGTTCAGAAAAGAGGGGCAGGACCCTTATATACGCAAGCAACCTTCTAGAGAAATTGAATCTGGCATTGAAAAACTAGATGCATTTGGAGAGTCAGTTTAAGTTAGCTGCCTGACTGAGGAAAAGTTTCATGTAGGCCAGTTAAACATGTTGACTTATACCTGTGTTATTCATCTAATGTACTCATGACAAAGAACCCCCTCTATTTTACTTGGACAACAACTGTAAAGCAATAACCAAATGACATAATTCAAAAGAATTTTCAGATATAATAATATACAAAGTTAATACAACTGGCAATTAAGGTTATCCATGTATAATATAGTTGTCAGTGGATTAATAAGGCTTTCTCAAGTGACCGATTTGCTGGTAAAGAGATACAAATGTCCTCTAGCTCTTAGTGACTCAGAAAAACATGCTGAATGAAATGTGGTTAAACTGAAGAGACTTCCCTCAACTTCATGAACTCAAAACCTCATTTATTAATTTATTTTTTAAGAATTTCTGTGCAAATATGTCAAGACTAAATAGACACATCCTTTTAAGGATTAAGCTTAACAGTGGACTCGAGATGTAGGTTTTTTTCTCATACTCCATCAGCAACCGGCAGTTGTTTTTCCAGCTCCTGCTATAGCTGACTTTTCCTACATTTCCACTATATGTAAGAAATGTGACCTCCTTTTTGCTAATCAGTATTGGGGGCGAGAGGCAGGAAACAGTATCAGGGAGAATATAGTTCAGAATTTATTGTGCCAACTATATTCAAGTCGTTATTCCAGACACATCGAATATAGACATGATTCTCACCATGACTCTGTGTGATAAATATTAATTCTGATGGATAATAAGCTAAGGACTAGAGACATTGTATCTTATTAAGATCATATGGTCAATAAATGCTGGAACTCTGATTTGTAGCAAGGTCAGTGTGACTCCATAGAAAGAGTTCTTCCTACTTACTACACCCTTCTTCTTGCTCCAGGAGTTCATAATCTGGTTTGGGGAAAGACGTATATAAATAACTCACAGAAGACATTCTATGTGACAAGTGATAAATGGGAAGAAAAATAAAATGGATTCAAATATAAAAATAGAGAGAAGACTTGGGAGGTCTTGATTTATCCATTTTAAAAAGCATTCCAAGTAAATGATATAGTTAAGTAAAGATACATAGGCAAGAATGGATGAGTACCATGGAAAGGAGTAAAAAAAAACTCATGTCTTGACCATTTTATCTAAGTCGAGTAAGAAAGTTAGGTCAGTCAGTGTAAGCGTTTTACACTGATATAAACATAGTTTTAAACGCCGTTTCTTCTGTTTACAGACTATGTATCCTTGGATATATTATTTGGTGTCTTTAAGTCTCATCTGCATCTGTAAAATGAGGTTAATAATAACGACCTCACGGATATTTGCAAAATGGTGTCAATTAAAAACTGAGTAGAGAGGGTAACACACAGTAAGCATGAAATAATTGGAGGTTTCTATTATCATCATTGATTGGGTAAATTGGGGCAATTTGAAAGACTGAAGACTTTATTATCCAGTAGAAGTATCAGTTTATTAAAAGTTAGGAAGTAAGAAAGTTAGGATTAAATGTTTTTTTTTATGTGAACAGGGTGTTTTCAAAAGTGAAAATGTAAAATGTTAGGACAATTCAAGATGATGCCAAAATCTGAAATATAACTTTTAAAGATCCTGATCAAGAGGGATTTGGCTAGGATACTAGAAGGCTCATCGAAACGGATATCAAATTCCCTAAGAAAAATGGTAGGGCATTTTGTGGAGAGGCAAACTGGTGGTAGCCTGTGCTAAAGCTATTAAGGAAGTGACAGAAATGTTGCATTAGTCAGAAATGATAATAACAAAGCGAGGCAAGAATTACTCACAGCCTAGAATCATGTTTCTCCGAGGGCTAAGAACCTCCTGCAGTAGAGTCACCAGCAGTGCTTGCTAAAATTTTAGATTCCATGATTCCATCCCATATCAAATGAATCAGAATCTCTGGGGCTGACTTCCAGAAACCTGAATTTTTAACAAGCTCCCCAGGTAATACTTTTGCATGCTAAAAATGATGTTTCTGCTAAAGTTTAAAAACTACTTCTAGAAAGATATTCAAGTTGCACTGAGAACTCTGCCTGAGGTGTTATTGGTGAAGGGATGAGGAACATGTGAACAGAAAGCAGACAACTAGCATGGTCTACAGAGATTCAAGGGAGCAAACAAACAAACATAAACAGAGTACTCTGTCTGATTCCATCAAGACTGATAGCATCATCGGCAAAGAAAGTCAGTCATGCCTAGGGCAAAGTTCTGAGGATTTTCTTTTCTCTAGAATAAAATGATGGATGACTAGGAAGAGAGAGAATGGAGTGCCGAGAATATAAATTGTCTTACTCATTGACTCACATGGCAAAATTTTACGGCATTGGGGAAGATTAAACATAATATTGTATGAGATCACATTTGAGTATCTAGGAGATTTTGGGTGTTAAATAAATATTAGAATCTTTTTCTTTCTCATCTTCATCATGGTTTGTATAATGTAATTAGTATTCCTGTAATGAACAACTGTGTTCTCATGACACCAGGCTTTCTCTAAACATGTCGATAAGAGGAAATGGTATAAGATGTCCAAAGAGAAGCACTTAACACCAGAGTCACAGGAGGAGGATCACTGATAGAAACACATTTGGGAGATTTTTTGGAGGCTTTTTGTTGTTTTTATTTGCTAACAAGTTTCTTTATGGAATTCATGGTAGGTACTAATTGGATTCATTCAAAGAGATTTTCCACACCATAGTACACCAAGGCTTCTTTTAGCTCACTTACACAATCTCCTGGTATAGCTTTAACCCACAATATAATATAGAGCAATATAGTACTAAACTTTAAAAAGACAAAAGGAACTAAACCATTATGTGTCTTATGCCAATTTATAGTAGCTTTGGAATGAAAGCTTGATGAGGTAACAAAGGAGAATGGAAATGGAATAATCTCTCTTCTTCCACAGTAGAGTTGCATTCACTCATAACTTTGGACATTTGTTGAGATAATAGGTGGAAGATAGGAAGAGATGAAGAAAAGAGGAAGGCAGAAGAAGCAAAGACAGAAGTGGTCCATTGGACTATCATTATCTGATTATTTCCTCTTCTACGCTGTCTCTAATCTTTATGTTTATCAATATAATGGCACTTACTACATGGTGTTGTCTATCCATTTACAGATCTGTCTAACTACTAGTATATATGTTTACTAAAAGCAACTTCTTTGTCTTATTTAGCTTTATTTATAGTTGTAATTTTTGTAATACCTATTTGCATAGCACTTGAAAGGAAAACAAACTGACAACTTAGCGCCTAGGACATGCTAGGCATGCTACTAGGTATTTTAATTTGCATTAGCTCACATAATCCTAAATGTATATATATGTAAAGTGCTTTAGCACAGTGATCAGCACATGGCAAACACGCAAAAATGTTAGTTAAAAACTAATCATAGTTGCTTATGTTAACAACATCCGAGGTAGTCGTTCCTTGCACTTGCCATTTTATACCTAAAGAAAATAAGCTCATCAAACTAAACCGGTTTGAACTAGGATAAACAATGTGTATGATTGTACTGAGATTGTACCTACTTGTACTTAATTTCAAAATGTGTAATCTTCATGACCTTGGTTCTCAGCCTGGGAAGTAGAGTAAGTATGGATCAGAATTATCTTTTAAATATTTTTATTTTCCCTACGCCACTCTACAATTTTGCTATATCCTGTGTATTGGAACTATCCCTGGGTGTAGGAGTAGAAAACTGTATTTTAGCCCCCTTCCCCTACCCCTAGTGATACATATATCCCACCCACAATCTTTGAAAACCGCTTACATAAATAATAACCCTCCCCATGCAACTTTTAAAAGCCTTCCAATTACATTACTTTGTTTCAATAAGTTTTTATGGCATTAAAATTTTTAGAGCTGTGCTCTACTAATTTAATTGTCAAGGCTACTTTTTATCTGCTTAATCTGCAGTATGAAATTTGACCTCAGTGAGGAGTTGCAGAGAAGTTATATTGTTCCGATGCCATGATATTTCAAAATAATCAAAATAAGCCTATTTTTCTCATTTTAAATCTTATTTTGGCATTGTGTAGACACTCACTTTGAAATTGTGTTTCGTAAATAAACAAAAAATATCAAATGAATGCTTTGTTCTCTGATCAAGCAGTTATAATATTTGCATGATAAAAGTGTATTAGGGTAGGGGAAAGGGAGAAAAAATACATGCCCTTCCTGCTAATTTTCTCCCTGAAAAGTTCCTCTGGACCCAGCTGCAGTCCACCATACCTATCCTCCAGATGAACATCTTCCAAAAATCTACTTTTTCAAAACTATAGCCAATTATGAAATTTAGCTGTTGTAAACTGAATAGTTCCAGGCACATGGCAGGCTGACTTTATCTAAAATGAGTGAAATTCTCCAATAAGATGGAAATGGACTACTGAGGGAGGACATGTCATCTTATAAAATTAAGATAGAATGAATTTATTATTTGACATGTTGGTGAAATCATGCTAATTAGCAACAAAACAAAAACAAACCGCAACAACAGAAGGACAACTCACATTGCCCCAAGACTGCTTACCTCTGTATTTCTTTTCTTGCTTGTCAAGGTAAAACTAGTTATGAATAATAATTGTACAGTAATATCTTGTTAAAACATTATTAAGCAACTTAATCTCAGTCTCTCCTTTTTAGTGTCTCTCTCCCTCTAGCTTGTTACCTGACTAGCTTTCTCTCTTTCCTCCTTTTATCTTCCCTCTAGTCTTCCCTCCCATCCCATACTGCCTGCATCTTCCCTTCTCAAATATAAAGCAAAACAATAAAATTGTTAAAAAATCAATATAATAATATTAGTGCATTATTGAATAATTATTATAGCACCTAGTGTTTGTAAGTCTTACAAATCTAAGCCTCACAATAAATCATTTGTGTCTCAATTTTATCATCCTTAGATATTCTTGCTTTATCTGCCACCATATTTCAATAATTATTAATTGTATGGTGAATGAATAAATATTCTTCATGTTGTTAGTTTGCTAATTGGACCTGGGTGATATTGGACAAATACATTCTGGATATTTCTTGGGGATATACCTTGGGAAAAGATCTTATTGATGATTTTTCTGTTTCTATTGTTTAATGGGTATAGAATCAGAAACAGCCACAAAGAAATATGTTAAGAAGTTATAAGCAGGGGCGCCTGGGTAGCTCAGTTGGTTAAGTGTCCGACTTCAGCTCAGGTCATGATCTCACAGTTCGTGGGTTCGAGCCCCACATCGGGCTCTGTGCTGACAGCTCAGAGCTTGCAGCCTGCTTTGGATTCTGTGTCTCCCTCTCTCTCTGCCCCTCCCCTGCTTGCACTCTATTTGTCTCTGTCTCTCAAAAATAAATAAACTTAAAAAAAAAAAAAGAAGTTATAAGCAGCCATTTGAAAACTAAATTATCAAATTGGGAAACTAGAAAGTCTATAACAAATCTGTTTCTTCTTTCTACCTTCTTGGTCTTTTCCTAAATTTCAGCAAATGAATTAATTTAAAAAAATGTAATCTACCTAACAGAATATTTTGGACCAGCTATTCGAATGTTACATTTTAATTAGTTTCCAATTGTGGTCATGTCAGATATTTTCTTGAAAGGATGAGGTCATGAGAAAGAAGTTTAATTGGATCACAAAACTGCATACTTTTCTGGATAAAAGGTAAAGGCTAAGAAAAGAGTTCATTATGCTACAAGAAAGAAAGTAACCTTTGGGTACAGAAGTAACCATTTTTAATGATTAAGGACAGAATTTACTGTTAGAAATATATTCATAATAGTGAGTTCATTTTAATTAGGAACTTCATCCATACCCCAGAAAGCAGTATGAACTCATTAGGATACGTTAAGTTACAGTATGGCATGGCAGGTGATGAAAAATATAAGGGAAAATTAAAAAATAAATTGAGCTTAGGGTATTAGAATATATAAGTGATGTTCAATTGACAGTGAATTTGACATACACAGTTCCTGTAGAAGAGGCAAACGAAGAGAATATGAGATTTCTCTCCTAGGAATGATTGCATTAAAACTTTAAATATTTTAATTACATGTTTCAAAACAGAAACATTTGACTAGAAGTTAATGGGAAGTGAGAATTAGGATTCAAATATAGCCCCAAAGTAATTCTCATTAAAAAAATTACATTCCAGTTATTAAAGTTAAGATAAAAATTGTACTATTAAAATTGCACTTGACTGCCAAATATTGTGGGAGCCTATTCTCAGATGGTTCATTTTTGTTAGTATTAATAGAAGTTGCATGAGTTCAAGGAAGATATAATTCAAGAAAGAGCAAAAACAATAGGAAACAGTTCAGTTTTGAGCGAGTAGCTATTTAGGACTGTACACTGAGCCACTTATGAATGGTCAAGTTTACTTTAAAATTCAGTGAGCTAAGAACTGACTGTTGAACAGAAAGTAACTAATATAATTCATGCTTTCAATTTTGCTATGTAAACAATAGATACTCATTCAGAGTTATTCATATTTTAAATAAAGCAGTGAACTATAGCATCTTATATTTTGTTTATTCAGTGTTTACTTTCTTTGCAAAGCCTGTCTGGGCATAAGAGGTCGGAATTAATGCTAAGATCGGTTGTAGGATTCTATGTAGCACACATTTTCCCATGACCGATGCACCTATAGGATCCAGAGATTAGTGAGTAGTTTATATCAGGTAGACTGTTGAGAACATAGTAAAGTGAGTATTAAGAACAGAGGTGAAGCACACAGTTGGTGTTGTCCCAGACTGATTGAATGCATCATCAGAGTTAGATCATGGAATAAGAAAGCAACTGGATCTAATCTTTTCAATGCAACCTTTTTTCCCCTTTAGATTTTTAGTATCTAGCTTTTCCCTCCATTCTTCTTTTAATGTCTCCAGTGTTGAAAATAGCCTTCCCATTGACATGATGCCCTAGGACTTATATTATAAAATTGTGAATCTAGTAGTTGCTCTGAATCACTGACAGGTGCTAGGTGTCACAACAGTGAGCTTGATAGTCATCTTTAAAAACATGTGAAGACAAGGTCAGACATTTTATAGGAGCCTAAAGGAGACTCACCATGAGCATAAGCTACATCTATAGAATTGTCAAAAATCAGGAAATTTTACAGGTTGTCAAATGTGAGAGATCGAAGAAGGTCAAACTTGATTTGAAAATTATGCTAAAATTCTCCCAAGGCTTAGACTATGCAGGGGAAGTTGTACATTCAGTATCCTGATAATAGTAATAGTAACAATAATAAAATAACCATTTGTTGACAACATATGTGCTAGATACTACAGTAAGCCCGGTCCTCATGCATTCTTCATAACAATACAATGTCTGTGTGTTATTTTAATCATTTAATTATTTTAAGCACAGTTGAAGATATTACAACTTGAAGAGGTTTGGTAACTTGCTCAAACTGGAGGGGGAAAAAAAGCTACTCAAAAAGCAGAAACAGGATAGGATTTCAATTCTGGTGTAAATACAATGACCAAGATTTTAGGGATTATCTACACTGCTGAAATGATTTCCCACTTTTAAAACATCAAAACATGGGAAATATTGCCAACTAATATTAGAGATACACATTGAAAAACTAATTTTCCCAAGAGTTTATTGCTATAGAGGAGCTCCCAAGCCTTTCTTGTTTCACCATTTGCCATTAAGTTACCTCAAAAGGTACTTCCTTCCCTGTTCTTCTTTTAGGCTGAAGGTTATGTATTTCTTTACATTTAATAGAAGGCCTCCCTGTCCTTCTCCACCCAATACTTTGTTTTCTGTCTTTTGATCTTCTTATATGTTTTCATTGCTGGATAATGGAAGGACCAAGAAAGAAAAGCCAACACAGCTCAGAACTTCTGAATCATTGTCAATCACCGAATTCAATTGCTAGTCACAGTTTTCTTTTCCTTTTTATTTATGGACACTGATTTCCTACAAACTTCAAGAGAAAAATCCCATCTACCTCACTTTAAAAGCAGAGTTCAGCTCTGCTTCAGAAAACCTGTATTATTTGAAATCATAACCACACAGAAGACCTCCGCCAATGCACTTGTAAGTCTGGGCTACTGAGTGCACTTTGTTTAGTACTATCTATTAAAGTTTTTTTTTCTCCAAGGCATCTATAATACAATTGGCTTTAAGAGTTTAGAAGCCTGGCTCAGGCCATACATTTCCAAGAACGTTGTTATTTTGTGAAGTTATTCCACATACCATAAAATAGGTATATCATTTACAATCAAGTTCGTTCCAGGTAGATATTTTAAAAAGTAGTATTTTCGTCAGAAATATTTTTTTCACATCACTTATTGAACTGTGGGAAAGTACAGATAGGAGTGAGTTAAACTCTTAGCCATTTTTTCCTGAAAAGCATGGCTCCTTCCTCTATTATATTATTAACATTTGTAAAGATGACTCTGAGTTTATTGCACTTCTACATATAGCATTCCAAAGCAAGTTGAGGTAGATTTATCAATATGAATAAGCATGTCTGTGGACTTGGCAGCTGGGAAGTTGAACATTCAAGGCAAGATGGCTATGAGCATGGAGAAGTTTTAGAATATTCTATGAAAACAAACCACTGGGCTTGCCATTGCTAATTAAGGCATTTCACTGAGATCCTTCTGATGTCTCTAGATTTAGAGGGTCTCTCATTTTAGCAGCACCCTGGAGAATAGCACCTTTTCTTTTCTATTTTAAAATTCCAATAGCTTTTGAAGTGCTTAACTGGGTGCCTTGATGATAATGTCCTGAATTTATAGTACCTTTCAAGTGTAAGTACCTTACAAATGATATGGAAGGCTCACTCACCAAAGACTATGCTATCTCGCTAAAGCTGCTGGAGATTTAAATAGGCAGGAAGCGGCTCAAAGTTGACCTGGGAGGCCAAGGATATTATCTCATTTCTACTGAAAGATGTCCTGGGAGTACCAAGGACTTCAAGAGGTCAAGAATTTTAGCTTTACATTCCTTTTCCAAGGCTACCTTTGGCTCTCTGGTGCCCTCCTGGGGGAATGGTCTTTGTTCAGTCAAAGGCAAGGATTTTACTAATTGAATCACTAACACTACTCCTCTCTGGGGACTGTGTATCATAGTACCTGATCAGAGTTTAGGCCTTCTTTATCTGTGAAATCTGACCCAGTCAGAGTACAAGGAATCTTTACTTCAGGCAGAATTTGTAAAACATTGGGATTATATTCCTTTCTCCAATATCTTATCAAAATGCTTCATTTTTTTTTCTTTTTGGAGGGAATTTCTTGACTTTCTCCATAAATACGATGTGAAATTTTGAACGCGAATGAGTTTACTTTCAAATGTCTATTTTTTATTTATACATTAACTTTAATTGATAAAGTTGTCTTGAAACATTCAAATTATACATAGAAAACAAAACTGCCTAAGAGTCCTTAATTTAAACTTCGTCTCTCAAACTTTCAGATTATTTTCTTTTAACTTTAATTTTCTTCATATAGATGCATATTCAAAATTCTTTTTCTAGGTACAACAAAATCCTACAAAAGATATATTTTTAAATTTATAGAAATAGTATTCCTTCTTGTATTTTTTCCAGTGAAAAATAATAAACTAAAAGGTGAAATTTTTGATCAGATGAAAAAATTCTTTTTCAGCTCTGATGATGCCTTCAGTACAGTCAACTTAAATTACCGCACGGAAAATGGGCTGTCTCTACTTCATTTATGCTGCATTTGTGGAGGTGAGTGCTTGAAACTCGATACTTTATAAATTGATTTGAATGGCTTAATAGTTTACTGGTGGGTTATATTCATATACGATTTTCTTTTTTGCTTTATCCCTACAACCCAGATAACCTTCAGGTGAAGCAGTAACCACCAGGCAGATATTCCAATTGATGTAGCTCTGAATTTAAGTCTTATTGTGTTTCTACCCTGAACCAAATCACTTAGTTTGCTTGGAAATCAAAAAAAGCATTTTTCAGTATTGGACATACCAGTCAGAAATTAGGTTAATTTCAGAAGCACTTAAAGCATTCCCTAAAATATCTTTGTGCAATTGCTTTACAATCTGCAGTAAGATATGTGGAAGATAAGATAAATGCCAAACATAAAATCTCAAAAGTGAAGATTGATCAAAGTGAAGATTTAGAGTTTAATTAGGCTCATATTTTGTTCTGCTTTATTCATTAATGTATCGTAAGCACCTAGCATGGAGACTGGCATTTGGTAGGTACCTAATAAATTTATCAAATTAATGAATGTTAGTATTTATTTTGTTAGTCCAAACTAGTATTCGTTGAACTTGGGTTTTTAAATAAAACACTAATGTAGAAATATCAACTCTAATCATACTCCTTAACCACTCCTCCCAAACAAATTAAGCATGCTCTACTTAACAGATCTTCCTCCCAAATTTAAACATACTTTACCAACCTTAGTCATTTCTTCCAGATATCTCCTATCTAAACAAGTTCTACTGCTAATGATATTCTGAGGTATCCTGGACACACTAGATTTTTATCAAAATCAAAATAAAATAAAAATAAAATCTTTTATCTAAGCTTTCTTACTAATAATTTATTAAGATGTATTTTTTCATGTTTTTATGCTTTAAAACCAACTAATGATGAGAGCACTGTAGAAAAAAATTAACACAAATACATTAAAATAAACAGCATTGATATAAAGTTTTATAAGTGTAATAAAAATGTTCACTACTAAGGAAGACTGTCAATTAATAGAAAATTTTACAAATCACCTGCAGAACAGCAAGTAAATATGACATTTTCATACATCAGTGCGAATTTATCAGTAAGTCAAAAAGAGATTTTAAAGTCACTTGTTCTATCCCCACAACAACATAAGCCTCTTTTACTTTACTCGTTCAGGCAACAAGTCACATATTAGAACCCTTATGTTAAAGGGGCTTCGTCCATCTCGATTGACAAGGAATGGATTTACAGCCTTGCACTTGGCAGTTTATAAGGTACAATATTTTTGTTCCCACAATACTGTATTTGAACCAAGGATATGTATCTTCAGGCTGCTGCTGCTATCTTTCTTCTTCCTCCTCCACTTCTTTCTCTTTCTCCCCTTCTTCTTCCTCTTCCTCTTCTCTTTCTCCTTTGCCTTCTCCTCCTCCTCCTTCTTTTTCTCTTTCTCCTCTCCTCCTTCTTCTTCTATACTTTTTTTTTTTTTTTTTTTTTTTTCCAAATCAGTAATCATGGAAAACATTCAGAGGAACGAGAGCATTATGGAGTTCTTTCTTTATCATTAGCTGGTATCATCTATATACCAGACACATACTCTTTTTAATGCTGTCCATGTTAATTTAATTCTTACAGGAAACCTGTGAGTGAATACTATTATTGTCCCCAAGATTACATAGTTAGTCAGTGGGTTAGCCAGGATTTAAGACCTGGCAGTCTGGTCCCCTTGCCAGAGCTTCTTACCAGGAAACCAAGCTGCTTCCATGCAGAAGAGGATGAGGTTATATTTGAGGATGAAAGGAGCACATTGAAACTACATTTCTTTTCCTGCACATTTTCCTTAATTAAAAATATCTCCAGAGTTCCCTTTTGTTTCCTTCTTTTATTTCTCCTACTTTTGTTTCAGTTTGTTTCCAGTCCCTGTTTCCAAGCTAATCTCAGTATGTCATCAAAAAGTAAATATAAAAGTGGATTGAAAAACTGAAATATGCAGTATTGGGATAGATCCTTTAGATTGTCATAAATATAAATTTATAGAAGATATAAAATAGATATAAATTGTTTATACTCTAATCATAGTAAGTTTCTACTACTCTGCACTTATTATGAGTTAATTATAACAGTAGGTTTTATATACATTATTTCTTTATTCGTATAACTTAGTGAGATGCATAATAGGGTTTATTTTATAGAAAAAGGAAACCAAAGGTTAGAATTAGATAG
>PITB01032611.1:0-14906 GCA_004024585.1 Paradoxurus hermaphroditus
TTTTGCAGAAACTCTTCCCTCTGCCCCGAGAGCTCCTCCTCCTTTACCGACCACCACCCCCGGGGCTCCCAGGTCTCCACGGGGTGATCGCCTCTCGGGGAGGCCCGCCCCGACCTCCCCACCCTGCGTGGGGCTCCCTTTGTGCTCCTGCACCGTCCAGCGCCAGCAGCGGCCCCGGGCCCCTCCCTGCAGGTGAGATGCTAAGCCTGTGTCTGTTTCAGCTGCTCTGGTCGGATTCCCGGCTACACTGTTATAAACGGACGCAGACGCTACACTGTTATAAATGGACGCAGAAACGGATCTGGAACAGATCCCTGTTCCCTCCGCAACTAGCTGGGTGGTGGCCTTGGGCAAGTCACTTAACGCGTGGCCACAGGCCCCTGGGAAGGTTGGCTGCGCACCTGTCGCTGCGGACCCTGGGGCTGCCCGCTTCCCACCCGGCAGAGAGTAACTCGGGCAAAGCTCTTTGCCGACTCAGCTCGAAGACCCAGGGGCCGCAGGGGTGTACAAACCTCCGTGCTTTACGGCTCCCTCGTATGAGCGACAGTGGACTCAGTTACCCCAGGTGACCGGAAACCCAAGGAGCCTTGCATACTCGTGCCCGCATGGCAACGGCTCAATGAACCAGCTCTAGCTCGTGCTTCTGACATGGCCCCTCCTCCCCTCGTGAGGACGGGGCTGAGCTCTCTGGCTCTCTGCTGTCTGAGTTCCTCCCGCTGACGTGTGCTCGGTGAGTGCCCGTCTCCTGCAGGGTCCTGGTGTGGCCTGGGGGGCAGGGCGGGGAGGGTGATGGGGAGCTGAGGGGCTCTGGTGGGCCCTGAGCCCTCGCCGTGGCCCTTCCATCTCCTTCGCCACAGCTGGGCTGTCACATCCGCAAATCTCCCGATTTCACTGTGGAGGAGTCTCGCAAAGACTTGGGAATCCTTTGGAGTCCCGAGAAATGAACACAGAGGAAACACCGCTTGTGTCCCTCCTTCGTCTCTGTTATCGACCCCCTCATCTCGAATCTCCCCCCACTTGTCTCCTCCTCGCGCCCTCCCTCCTGGACCCACGCGTCTAATTCCTTTAAAAAAACAGAGAATGACTGAAGAGTCAACACTGGAGAAAACATTGCCGGCCCCGGACGTGGGGCTCAGAGTCCCCGAGATCCGCCGGGCAGCGGGAGGACTGAGCTGGCGGGCGGGCAGCACCCTCACGGCCCCGAGGACCCAGCCCGGGCCTGCGGTGTGCGCACCGCTCCTGGCCAGGCCCTTCCCCTCCAGGGGCATTAGCCGATCGGCTCACGTGTTCAGCAGGGACTTTCCGGGCACTTGCCACGTGCGGGCGCTGTGCTGGGCGAGGGAACCCCTGTGAACGGGATGGGCCCAGTCCCCTGCGGGTGGAACCCGCAGCCGGTGCAGGGAAAAGGAGCCGCAGGGGCGCCAGGGGCCGGGAGGAAAGGACAGCAGGGTTGGGGCCAGAAAGCCGAAGGGCGTCAGGGCATTGAGGCGTCCGAATGACGCAGAATGAACACGATTATACAGTTTTGTTAGCAGGGATCCGACGAGGTCACCTGCCCCCACCCTGCCCGACCTGAACTCAGGGTTGAGGTTCCCTCTTTGTAGAGTCAGGTGACTCAGCCTAGGGCACCCAGAGATGTTGGAAGGAGGGGGTGTCCAGCCAGCCCCCGCCCCGGGCAGTGCGGTTCCTATTACACGAGATCCCTCATCGGGGCTGGTTGATGCCACCGCGAACCGCTCTCCGGGGACCATTGTCTAGAAGGGGAGAAGGACACACAGATGCACCCTAAACAAGGGAGAGACTGATGCTCTCACAGAGGACTCTGCCCCGGGATGGGGCTCTGGGAGCGGAGATCAGGGAAGGCTTCCCGGAGCAGGTGACACTTGGGGTGGCCCTTGGTGGAAACGCAGTGGGGCAGGTGGAGGCCACGCTGAGAAGGACACAGCAGGTGCGTCAGTGAAGATCAGGGGCCGGAGTCAGCAGCTGGGGCGGCACCTGGTGGTCAGGGCTGGGTGACGTCTCCTCTGTGGCCCTGATGGCCCCGCCCAGGAGGTGCTGTGGTGACTGAGGGGGTTAGCCCACTGCGTGCACTTCCAGGTGCCCGGAGCCAGTGCTCGGTGACATTAGTGATCCGGGGACACAGAGCCCAATGCTCGGTGACATTAGTGATCCGGGAGCACAGAGCCCAGGGGCAGTGGGTGGAATGACAGCAGGTACAGGGAGGGCGCAGGCTCTGAGCCCAGATGTGAGTGGCCCTGACTTGGCTCTAGTACCCCTCGCTGGGCCCCAGCTTCCCGTCTGTAAGTGGGGGAGGGGGGGCGGGAGGTCAGACCCACCTTGCAGGGTGTCTAGAAGCATCAGTGACAAACCAGCGAAACACCGGAGCTCAGGACAGGTGTCCGCGTGGTCCGAGGGCTCGGCGGCAGACAGATCCCTGCGATACGAGGGGTTTGGGATTCTCAACAGGGGGGGGACCATAGAAGTCGTCCAGAGAAAGTTGCCTCACCCTGGCGGCACGAGGTGGCCGGGAAAGTCTCTGTAACCACACGCTGCCTTAGGCCCCCGGGGTGGGGAGGACGGCCGGTGCCCCAGTGTCTCAAGGAAGGACACACGCACGTAGCCAAAGCCTGGGGGACGGGAGTCTGACTTTTCACACACTTCAGCAGCTCCATGAAGTGTAATCGGTTCCACGTTCCAGATGAGGAAACTGAGGCTGGGAGAAGGAAGTCACCCGCCCAAAGTCACACAGCCGAGACGTGAACCTAGCTCGGTCTTCGCGGTCGTGTCAGGCTGCCTGAGCAGGGCAAGCTTTTGGGTTTCTATCTCTTGGGATCCGGTCGCTTCCCCGCAGGGGACCCTCCAGCGGAGGGGCGGCGTGGCGTCCAGCCATGGGCAGAGTTCTTGTCACTGCTGGTTCTGAGGCTTCTGGAACCATATTCCCTGAGGGGCACAGCGTAGTCCAGAATGAGCCCACCCCCAGACATCCCGCCTCTCCGGCTGTGCACCCTTTATACAGATACAGAATCCAAGGGCACTTGGGTGGCTCATTTGGTTAAGCATCCGACTTCGGCTCAGGTCATGATCTCACAGTTTGTGGGTTCGAGCCCCGAATCTGGTTCCACTCTGACTGTGCTGAGTTTGCTCGGGATTCTCTCTCTCTGCCCCTCCCCGACTTGTGTTTGCTCTCTCTCTTGAAATAAATAAACAACAACAACAACAACAACACTATTTGTATACAGATAGAGAATCTGAAGTTCAGAGAGGCTTAGTGAACTGCCCGAAGTCGCACAGCGGCTTAGACACAGAGTCCAGTGCACACCCTGCCCACCCGATCTTCGGGTCACCGACCTGTTACGTCCTTTCTCTGACTTTCCCTGGCTTTAGCCACACTCGTGGGTGTCAGGGAGTCGTGAATGGTGGGGTCAGGGCCCAGAGGCCTTCCAGCCCGCTTCCCACCTGACGTTTCCGTGATTAGCGTCCATACACACTTACTGACTACCGTATTTTCTCTCACTTAATCCTCCTTACTACCCTTCCTGGTGGGAGAGGCGAGGCGCATGACAGAGGCATAGAGACTGCGGCGCAGGGACAGCAGGCGTGTAGGCCCAGGTTTTGGAGCCGCCGGGATTTGAACCAGTTGCCGCGGTCGAAGAGAAAAGGCGGAGCCACCTCCTCCCGCTCGCCCTCCGCCTTGCTGGGACCCCGCCAACCCGCTCCCCTGCGCGGCGCGCATCTCAGTTCTGCCGGATCCTAAGTGTTGCTGAAGTTCGCAAGGTCATGAGTGGTCGGGTCTTAAGAAGCCAGAAAGGCGGGTGGACCGCGGAGACTCCCCAGGCGCCTCCGCTGAGGTTCGCCTCGGACGCAGGGAGGCTCCTGTTCATTTTGGAGGATCCGGGGTCGTGGCCCGGAGCGCACAGGACTCGCGCTCAGGTGGCGGCTCCGGCCCCGCGGGTTGGCATTATCGAACTTAATACCACGCTCAATTTGATCTGCATGATTTCCAAGCTCAGCCAAGCAGATTTTTCCTCATTAATCTGCATTGCTACTTAAAGGCAGGGCACCAAAGTTCAACCCTTTTTGACTCCGTTGAATGAACATGAAAAGGTCAGAAGACTGTTTCGCAATCAGGAAGCATCTCCCTCTTGCTGTCTCTCCTCCCTCCTCCCAGCCGTCCGCCCGCCCGCCCCTCCGCGTCTGGCTCCTCCGCCTCTCCCCGCCGCAGCTGTGTCCCCACGCCCCGGGTCAGGAAGGGCGCGTTGCTGCTGGCAGAGAAGGGAAAGACACAGAGCGGCTTCGCGGTGGCGCGCCGGCCTGGCTCAGCGGATCCGGACGTGAGCCCACGCTTTCCTGCTGCCTCCAGAGCAGAAAACATTCTGTCTCTGAGCCTTGATTTGAACCTCCGCAAAATGACCCTAAGAACGGTACCGCTTCACAGGGCAGCCGTCAGGATTAAAATAGAAAATTCGCGTGGGGAGCCTATCCCCGGGCCTGGCGCGAGGGAACTGGCAGGCCGGCTGGTTTGGGCACACTGTCACTCGGGGTGCGAAAGGCCTCTCCACCGGGCGTCCGGAGGCGGGGCTTCCAGGCCCACCTTGGCCCTGACCATGAGTGAGGTACCTAGCTCTCGGGCAAGGTTGGGGGAAGAGGCGTCTGTTTTATCGGCCAGGAAATGAGGGGATACGATTGAGCCCAATCAGAGGACAGCGGAGCTGTCCCGGCAGAAGGAGTCGCTCGTGGGATGGGTGGGGGAAACGGGCATCTTCAGACTCACCCATTAGAAAGCGACAGGCCACAGTCTCATGGCCAGGTCCGGTCTCAGTTCCGGAACTTGGTGACTCGGGGACCAAGGATTTGGGACCAAGGGAGCTGACAAGGCCCCGAGATGAAAATATAACAGGTCAAGATGTATGGGAGGCAACGAAAACTAGAGGGAATCATCGAGCACTGAATGCCGACATGAGACAAGAGGGGAGGTTTCAAATAAATGACCTCACGTCCCACCTTAAGAAACTAGAAAACGGATAGCAAATTTGAAGGAAATAATAAAGCTGATATTAGTGAAACCGAAAACAGAAAAATGATAGAGAAAATCGGTAAACCAAAAGCCGATGGTCTGAGAGGATCAGGAACAAGACAAATAGACACCCAGAGTGATCAGTTAGAAAAAGAGAGGGGCGCCTGGGTGGCTCAGTCGGTTGGGCGGCCGACTTCAGCTCAGGTCATGATCTTGCAGTCTGTGAGTTCGAGCCCCATGTCGGGCTCTGTGCTGATGGCTCGGAGCCTGGAGACTGCTTTGGATTCTGTGTCTGCCTCTCTCTCTGCCCTTCCCCTGCTCATACTCTGTCTCTATGTCTCTCAAAAATGAATAAAACGTTTAAAAAAATAGAAAAAGAGAGAAAAGATAAATTACTGATATTGACAATAAGAGGAGTGACATCACTACGTGTTCCATGGGTATCAAAAGGATAATAAGGGAATAGTAGTAACACCATTTTGACGGTACGTTTGACAACTTCCTATGAATGGTCGAATTCCTTGAAAGACTCAAACTACCAAAGCCCACTCAAGAAGAAAGAGATAACCTCAGTATCCTTTTATCTCATCAGTAAGTTGAGTTTTAATTACAAGCCTTCCCGTAAAGAAAACTCCAGGACCACACCACCTCCCCAGTAAATTCGAGCAAACACGTAAGGAAGAAATAGTACACATTCTACAGAAATAATACCAATCCTACAAATGATACCTCCCGGCTTGTTTTACGAGGCTGGCGTGATCCTGGTACCAAAACCTGACAAAGACTTTCCGAGGATGGAAATCCGCAAGCCTAGGCCCCTCAAGAGCACAGATGTAAAAATCCTGAACGTTATTTTATCCAATAAAATCCAATGCTACATAAAAAAAAGAGGATAATCACGGCCCGGTGGGGTCATCCCGCGAATGCGAGACTGACTTCACATTAAAAAGTCAAGCAAATAAATTCATTATATTAACAAGTTAAGAAGGAAAGATCACATGACCCACGCAATAGATGCAAAAGAGCATTTGACAAAATGCAATCTCCGTTCTTGGTGACGAGTGTCGGCCAAGTAGGACCTGAAGGAAACTCCCTCAGCCTCGCACAGGGAGAGGCTAGAACTAACGTTGTGCTTTATGGTAAAAGATTGAATGTTCTCACATTAGGAGAGTAATGTGGCACACTAATATCAAGAAGAAAGAAAGAAAGAGAAAGAAAGAAAGAAAGAAAGAAAGAAAGAAAGAAAGAAAGAAAGAAAGAGAGAAAGAAAGAGAAAGAAGGAAGGAGAGAAAGAGAGAAAGAGAGAGAAAGAAAGAAAGAAGGAAAGAAAGAAAGAGAGAAAGAAAGAGAAAGAAGGAAGGAGAGAAAGAGAGAAAGAGAGAGAAAGAAAGAAAGAAGGAAAGAAAGAAAGGAAGGAAGAAAGGAAGGAAGGAGGAAGCGAGGAAGGGAGGGAGGAAAGAAAGAAAGAAAGAAAGAAAGAAAGAAGAGAGAAGGAAAGAGAAAGAAGGAAGGAGAGAAAGAGAGAGAGAGAGAAAGAAAGAAAGAAGAGAGAAGGAAAGCAAAAGAAGGAAGGAGAGAAAGAGAGAGAGAGAAAGAAAGAAAGAAAGGAAGGAAGAAAGGAAGGAAGGAAGGAAGGAAGGAGGAAGCGAGGAAAGAAAGAAAGAAAGAAAGAAAGAAAGAAAGAAGGGAAGAAAGAAGGGAAGAAGGAAAGAAGGAAGAGAGAAAGAAGGAAGGAAAGAGAGAAAGAAAGAAAGAGGAAGGGAAGGAGAACTCAGATCGGTAACAAAAAAGAAAAATTGACTTTTCTTGCAGGTGACATGATCACCTACATAGAAAATCTGATGGAATCCATAAAAAAAAAATAGCTACTAGAAACAGTGTGTTCAGCAAGGTTGTGTCATACAAAATTAATGTACAAAAATCAACTGTGTTTCTACGGACTAGCAATGAACAATCAAAATTGAAATTAATGAAACACCACCCTCTACAAGAACATCAAGAAATATAAAGAACTCAGGAATAGATCCGGCAAACGGTGTGTATGACCTGTATGCCACGTTGCTGAGAGAAAGGAAAAACCAAAGAAATGTTGAGATATACCGTGTCGGTGGCTCAGAAGCCTCAATATTGTTGGGACGTGAATTCTCTCCGCATTGATCTTTAAACGAATTGCGGTCCCCATTAGCGTCCCCGAATCCTTTTTTCTGTAAAGGTTTACAGTCTGGCTCTCAAATTCATATGGAAAATCAGGAGAGTTAGAGGAGCCAAGAGAACTCTAAAGAAAAAAGGACAGAGATGGAGGGCTGACCTGACCTGACTGCAGACTTACTGGAAAGCCATTAAAATCAAGGAAGTTTAATGTTGACACCAAGACAGACAAATAGACCGATGGGATAGAATAGAATCCAGAGGCAGATTCACACGTGTTTGGACACCTGGTTTTTGACAACAGTGCCAAGGCCATTCAGTAGAGGAGACAGAATACGTTCAACAAACGGTGCTGTAAGCAATTGGAAATACACAGGCAACATTTTTGAAATTTGATCTGTATACGAGACTTCAAGTGAATTACAAATCTAAACACAAACTGTAACTCTAAAACTATAAACTTCTGGAGGGAATCATAGGAGAAAATCTCTGCGACCCAGGGTCAGGCAGAGGTCTCCTAGACAGCATGCCCAAAACACAACCCATAAAAGAACAAATGGATACACAAGGCTTCCTAAAAATTTAGAAGTTCGGCTCTTCAAAAGACACTGTTAGGGGGATGGAAAGACAAGCTGGAGAAAATCTTTGCAAACACAATAAGCAACTGTGTGCAGTATACAGAGCACTCTGGTAACTCAGTAATAAGAAAACAAGCGACTTGATTTAAAAAAAATGGACAAAAGATTTGCCTGGATCCCTCACCAAAAGACACGAATGGTTGGGAAGTAAGCACATAAAAAATGGTCAGTATCATTGATGATTAGGGGTCGTGTATGTCAAAACCACAGTGAGATCCCAACGACCGCTCACCCAAAAGTAAAAAAAAAAAAAAACTGACCAAACCAACCGTTGGTGGGGCTGTGGAGGAACTGGAATTCTCCGACACTCCTGGAGGGTAAAATGTTACAATTACTTGGGAAAAGTGGGCAGGTTGTTTTTCTTTAAAATAAAAGGCACCCATGCCCTAAGACGCAGCCACGCCCTTCCTAGGTATTGACCGAAGAGAAGTGAAAACCTACGTCCGTGTAAAGACTTGTACACGAATTTTCACAGCTGTTTTATTTGTAATATCTCGAAACAAAGCCACCAAAATGTCCATCAACAGAAAAATGGACACATGAGTTGTAGATCCATGCAATAGAAAGCTACTCCATTATAAAAATGAATAAACTCTTGATATATACATGCAAATGAATGAGTATAAAAAGAATTGGACAAAGTGAAAGAAACCAGGCAAAGAGAGAGAGAGAGAGAGAGAGAGAGAGAGAGGGAGAATATCCCCTTTGATTCCACTGACATAACATTCTAGAAAACGTAAGCTGACTTGTAGTGACAGAAAGCCGACCCGTGGTTGCCTGGGGAGAGGGGGAGGGCTTTCGGGGGGACATGACAAAGAAGCAGGAGGGAAATTTGGGGGATGACGGAGACTTTCATTATCTTGATTGTGGTGCTGGTTCCATGAATGCATACGTATGTCAAAACTTATCAAATGATCACTTTAATTATGTCTTTAAATATGTCACTTTAAATATGTCCCGTTTATCATATGTCAATTATATCTCAATGAAACTGTTAAAAATAGCCACTGTAACCGATGAGCTCCAGAGAGGAAAGAGGTGTCTCCCGACCGAGGCGAGCTGGCCCGAGTCCTGAGGGTCAGGGCGGGAGGGTTCGGCAAGGGACACTGAGTCAGGGGAGCCAGACGGATGGGAGGGAAGGCAGGCAGTGTCACGCAGTCACAGTGTTTCCAGAAGGAGGGGCGGTGGTTCCCCGTGGCCTAGACCTCCCAGCAGAGACGTGGTCCCAAAGACACAGCAATGTGAAGGTCGCTGGTGACCTTGACAAGTCAGGAAGCTGCGGTAGGTGCTGCGGTAGGTGCAGCCTGAAAGGCGCCAGAACAGGAGGTGGAGAAAGCTGCACAGGCAATGTGGGCGGTGCGACAGAGACCTGGGGGGGGGGTGGCTGGGGTTAGGGGACAGCTTCCTGTTTCTTTGCTTTGCCTTGCTTTGTTTTCCATGAGAGAGGCCAGAACTCCCTTTGTCAACCTGACAAAGGTGACAGCGCGGAGGGGGCGAGAAAGGACGCAGGGTGGCAGGAGATGGGATCCAGGGGACAACGGGAGGCTTGACATGTGACGAGACAGGAATATATGACTTCGGGAGGGTTAGGGGGATGGCCAGCAGGCAGGTGTGACTCCCAAGGTCGGCGCAAGCAGGTGCCAGCTGGGGTGCCCTCGTCCCTGCGGGAACCCAGCACGACCAGTCCCGGACAGTCCGTGGCCGCTGGCGGTCCTGAGCCCCGGGACTTCTCCTGTGTTTGGGCTCCTCTGTCGGCCGGGCTAGGTCTCTTCCGCTCTCAAGAGCAAACCTCAGCTCCATCACTGGTTTCCAAAACATCCACCCACACCAGGCGTTTCTGAATGTATTAGCTTTCTGGCATATTTGTGGGGCTACACCACCGCCTCACTGGCTGTTCTCCCCTTGGTCCACACCCCCCTTCCCTGGAAGAGGCGGACTTTCTTATCTCTTGCAGATTGCTTTCACCCTTTCCTTCTAGAAAGTTTTGGCATCAGCCGGCTCCATACCCTTAAGTTACTGGCTCTTGTCACCACGCAGATTTCTCTTTTTAGACAAATATACTGTCCGCAAGAAGAATTCGGATGAACGGAAATGTCTTCTTCGTGCTTAATAGGCATTGTCATCCCTGCCTTACAGGTGAAGAAACAGAGGCACAGAGAAGGTATGCAACTTGTCAGGGGTCACCAAGCTAGGGAGCCATCTGGGCGGCGGGCGCTCCTTCTGGGGTGTGGCGGCGAGCCCCTGGGTTGCATTCGGGCAGACCCGGTGTGATCTACTACCCGGTGTGAACCGCTAACGGGCTGTGACGGTGCCAGGTCACAGGTCACCTATGGGGACGGCGAGATGACACATCTCAGGCACCGGCCAGGTCCAGGCCGCTTCGGGTGGTCAGCTAAATGCAGCTCGTGCTGATCCCATTGCGGAGCCGGCCGCACCTGCAGAGACCCCCCCTCCCCCCGCCTCAGGCCCTACACCGCCCTCCCTCTCCCCCGCCTTCCCTGCCATCTGATCTCCGTCCCTTTCTGCTTCCCCAGCCCAGATGAAAGCTCGTGTCCTGCGGGACACCCTCCCTGCTTCACCTACTTAAAAGCCTGCCTGGCGGATGGGGGATGCAGTTGGGGAATGAGAGAGACTCAGACTCAAATCTGTCTGCTTCCCCCGCCAGCTAGGCCGCCTTAGGCCCTTCACAGCACCTCAGTTTCCTCTTCTGCACAGCGGGGACTGTGCTCAGGACCCAGGGGAAGGACAGGTGCGGAAAGAGCTTTGCAAACCACCCCCCGGAATGCTGGCTCGTTGGCTCTGTGTCCCTACGGCAACCTGAGTGTCTAACCTCTGACACCTCTCTTGGGTTTGGGGGGCGGGGCCACCTTCCAAAATAGGCCGCCCCTGGGGAGGGAGGCAGCCTGCAGTTAGAGTCCAGGGCCCCGGATGTGAATCAAGCCCCTCCCAGGGCCCTGTGTGCCCCCCTCCCCCCTCCCCCAAACAGCCCTCACCCTGTGCTCCCTCCCGCCTGGAACAGCCACCCGCCTGCATGTGTGGAGACGCGAGCACATCCAAGCTCTCTCCTCCTGCTCCTCTTCCTCCCTTGGGAAGTCCTCCCTGACTCCCGGACTGCTCAGTCCCCATGGCCCACACTCCGCGGTGTGCAGAAAATTGGCGGGCTCTCTCCCATCTTCAACTGTGAATGCCACGGGGATGGAGGCCACGTCTGCTCGGCTCGCCCTGGCCTCCCAGAGCTTCCCATCATGCCCGCTGTGGTTTCTGTGGGCTCCACCCACTTAACGACACTTAGGGGGGGGCTGTAACCTCACCGCGAGACCTGGGCCCGTCTCTACCCGCTTTCTGAAATATTTTTCCCTCGGCGGTTTAATGAAGGAGTTTGGGGAAGATGGTCTCCATGGCTTCTGCCCTTGACTTTGAGGGTGGCCTTCAGTCCCGTGGAGGCAGCTGCTGCCCGCGCTCTGACGGTGTGGGCAGGGCAGGCTGTGGGAAGCCCCCGTCCACCTGCGCCCTCATTGTGAGTAGCTCTGTCTCGGAGTACCGGGGTCGCTCTCCCCGAGGGCAGCAGAGGGTAATGAGGAGGGGTGTCAAGTCTGAGTGGGGGCCCTGGCCTTGGAGATAACCCACCGGCCCATTGAGGAGACCAAACCGGAAGGCCACTTAGGTCACTGTATTGGGCACAGGCTCCGGCCACCAGCCAATCACCCGCGGCCTGACAGTGGAAGTAACGGGGGCTCTGAGATTTCCGAGACCTCAGACCGCCCAAATCTCCAACGGGAGAGCCAGACTACAAGAGTCCTGCCCTGACCCTCGGATCAGGGCTGTCCCGGGGGGACAAGGTCGTGACCCCTCTCCCGGGGGCGGGCCGGGGTTCCTCCTGGACCTCTGGTTCCGACCCGTTTGCTCCCTGGAGGTCTGCAGAGAGGAGACACCCCCAGGGCTGCGGGGAAACCCCCACTCTGCTCTGGTGGTCCTACACCAGCGGTCTGAGCTCACTCGGTGTCGGCTTTGTGACCTGGGAAACTAGAGGCCAGAAATACCCACCCGTTGGATCTCAAGAGAGACCGAAGGGGAACAACGGAGGGAAGAGACAGGTGGGCCTGGACTCTGCTGGCTGGGGCCGGGATCAATCAGCCTGGCTGAGGTAGACCAGGGGAGCGATGGTCATGACACGGGAACATGTCTGTGGCATCAAACAGAAGAGGGCCGCCCGCGTCTCCATTGGAGAGAACATCCTAGGCGGAAGCAGACTCCCTCGGTCCCGACCCCTGGTTTCGGGGCGAGAGAACCCACCTGCTCCAATATCTACTCTGGCCTCGCCGGCTCTGGCTGGACCTACAGGGGTGGTTTCCGGGAAGTCCCCTGTAGGGGAAGAGGGTTGGGAGGGGGTCGAGATGAGCCGATGTCGGCTCCCTCTGGAGAGGCCTGGGAGGGCCCTGCGCTCAGGGCATCCACACGGGGTGGGGACACAGATGTGCCTCAGGATGTGACGCAGGGTGTGCCCAGAATGAGCTCAGGGAAGAGGAGTACCAGCAGGGCTGAGTCCGGGGGTCAGGACCAGGCCCTCCACACCCCGCCCCCTGCGCCTCCATCCGTCCCTGCCTGGCTGACTCTGGAATCTCCCAGGGGAGGTGGAGCTAGCGAGTCTCAGAGCAAGGGCGGGGCAGGGCCAGGACTGTAGGCCGAGCCTCTGGAACAGACGCGGCTTCGGGACAGTGGAATTCAGGCGGCGAGGCAGCCAGGGCCCACGCTGTTTTGGGGCTCGGCCCCAGCCACGCGACCCCATCCACCCAGGCAACTGCTCCAAAGACCCGACGCGTTCTCAGCTCCAATCCCGAGCCCAGGAGGGAAGCAGGAAATGGTTCATCTGCTCTCTCTGCCATGAAGGCTAGTCTGCCTTATTAATATTTACTCGGGGGCTTCTCCAAGGGTCCCTAACAGCAAACGGATCACGAGGAGGGAAGGGCACCGATTACAAACATTGTGGAGGCCGCGGTCTGCTTTCAAAATGAACAGGGTGGCTCCCAGGGGTCAGAGCTGAAAGGGGCCTGGCAGCTCTCTCTCTCTCTGTCTTCCCCATTTTACAGAGTGGGAAACTGAGGCCCAGAGACACCAGAGGACCGGACCAAGGACACCCAGCAGGATAGTGGCAGAGGGAGAAACAGAATCTGAGAGCGCGGGAGGTGGAAAGCACAGGGCGGTGAGCCTCGGGTCTCTCATCTGTAAAATGGGAATCCGAGACCTGGTTGGCGGGTGACTTTGACTGAGAGGCGACACAGCGTCTGGGGAAGAGCAGGTCGTGCGCATACGGCACCAGACGGAGGGCGCCGTGAGGAGGCCGGTGGTGTCCCCTGCCCCCGCCTCCCCCAGCAGGCTCGTTGGCGCTTTGAGACCTGCCCTGTTCCCCACTCCCCTCCCCATAGTGACGGGGCGTCTGCCCCGTCTGGGACGATCTGGAAGCTGAAAACGAGACAGAAGGGGGCTGGCTGGGTCCACAGGTTATTAGAGTTGATGGCGACTAAAGCTCAAGCCTGCGGGCTACTGAGAAGGCTTGGGAGTGGAGGTGCTACGGGCAGTGGGAGACAGCCAGAGAGAAAGCGGGAGAGAGCGAGGGTGAGGGGGCGAGAGAGAGAGAGAGAGAGAGAGCCTGTAATCTGGCCAGCGGTGCCCCTGTCGCTGGTCCAGGTCCTGGTGCCTCAGTAGTTCCAGCTGCATTCTTGCACTCTGGATCCGAGACACCGAGTCTCACTAACTCCCTCTCCCCTGCAGCCCAGCGGGTTCTGTTACCTGTACCCCAACAATAAGGAAGAATTTCCCTATGGCCACAGGGGTCCAGAGCCAGGCAGCCGGCCAGCTGACCTCAGGAGGGACTTCACCGCCTGGGCCCGAGGGTCCCTGCACACCGGGGCTGGTTTCCTCAGAGCCTCTCTCTCTCTTTCTCTCTCTCGATCCTTCCCTCCCCTGCTCTTCCCCCTGCTCCCTGTGTCTCTTCTTTGCGCCTACACTCAGCCCCCTCATCGATGCTTCACGCATCCCACAGGCACCTTCTGTTGCCCACCTCTGCGTGTTCAGCCCCTGGGCTGGCTGCAGGGACACCGAAGGGGACGAGGCAGGTCCCTGCCCTCAGGGAGCCCCCGGTCTGTCTGGGGACACAGAGGAATCCATCACAACCCAGAGTGGTCAGTGCCAGGATGAGGCGGATACAGCAGGGCCAGGGAGCAGGGGTGGGGGGGACGCGACCCTGGACAGGGGCATCAGGGAGGACCTCTGGGAGGAGGCGATCACGCTGAGGCCTGAGGGAGGAGCGGGGAGCCAGGAGGAGGGGTAAACGGGGAAGAAGTTCGGTATTGGCAGTGGCGACCCGGCACCTGCGAAGGTCTGGCAGAGAGGGAGAGCCAGGCACCCCGGGAGCGGCAGGCAGCTCTGCAGGGCTGCGGCCTGGGGTGTCGGGGTGCAGGTGGGGGGTGGGGAGGTGGAGAAAGAGGAGGCCTAGGGAGCACCGCGGCCAGGTCACAGAGGCTGGGAGAGCTGGGCTGTGACGTTTGGGCTTCATCCTGAGGGCCCTGGGAGCCTGGGAGGGATGCAGGGGACTTAGGGACAAAGCGCCAGCTCTGCAGGCGTGGGGATGGGGGGGTTCAGGAGGCCCTGAACAGGAAGAAGCCCCCTTCCGCCCTCCCCTGTCTAGCATTTTCTCTCCTTCCCTCCTCTGCTCTCCCAGCTTCTCTCTCCTTCCTCGACTCCGTTCCTCATGCTCCTCCTCCCATCCCTCCCGCCCCGCTCTGCTCCCTCCAGACCCCTCCCCAGCCCCAGCCTCCCGCGGCCCCAGGGCCGAGTGGCCCTTGCGAGGGCCTGCAGCGCCACCTTGGGGCCGGAGCCGGCAGCGCCGCGGGGTCGCCGCGCCGGGAGGAAGGCGCAGGTCCCCTCCCCTGCCCCGGGAGCAGGTTCGGCCAGCCCGCCGGTCCCAGGGCCCTCCTCCGCCCGCAGCCCGGGTCCGCGGCTCTGGGGTGACAGCGGTCCCATCGCCGTCTCCCCTGACAACCCTCATTAGCGGCTCTGCTCAGCGGCAGCACTGAGGAGCCGATTAATGAGACATGAGACAGTCCCTT
>PITB01032612.1:0-14803 GCA_004024585.1 Paradoxurus hermaphroditus
GGGCCCTGGTTTGATCCCCTGATTAGGTGGTGGTGCTGACGTGGGGAGACCAAGTAAGAGGGGAGACTTCACGTACGTTGTATTCGAGGTGCCTGCGGGACGTCTGGGGGCCGGTGTCCAAACGGAAGCCCAGGGCAGGGAGCTACGTGGGGATCGTCACTGGGGGGGAGGCTACTGGAGCCCAGGTCGTGGGTGGGTCCCAGCGTGCAGGCAGCAGGTCCCGAGGGGCCCCGCATCTGCTGGTCGTGTCCGTGGGGGGTGGAGAGGGTGTGCAGGGGCAGGAGGAGAAGTGCGGGGGAGGGGTGGATGCTGACGTCCCGGAGCCAAGGAAACGGTTTCCGGAGGGAGGAGGGGGTCGACCGGCTGTCTCATTGCCACGGCAGTGTCCGCCTGGGCTGCACCCACTCACGCCTCCATCTCGGGACATCCTGGAGGGGCTCGTGGCAGAGGCAGAAGACCGTGGACCCCTGGGAGCAGGGGGGGTCTGGAGAGAGCAGGGCATCGGGCCCAGGAGAGCCACCCGGGGGCGGGACAGGCTTGAGGCTCGGTTGGCTTTTCCCTGCACACGCCACGAGCTCCCTCTGACGCTGTGGCCGACCCCGCGGAGCAGACGGAGGGGATGAGGGAGGGGAGAGGCCCCTCTGCACCCGGGAGCTTGACAAGCCCCGAGGGGGGATCTGAGAGGGCACAGGCCACCCCCGGAGCCACCTCGGGCCCAGCCGGCCAGAGGAAGGCGGGGAGGTGCGTGGAGCGGGGTTTGGGGCGGTGGCTCCTGGGGGGCTGGGACCGGTCCCCGGGGCCTCACGGCGCCGCCAACGCCGACCGCACATCAGAGTCGCCTCACGTAGCCCTGTCAGGGGCGCCGTGCCAATTAACACTGAGCCGAGCGCATCGTCAGCTTCCCAGGCGTCAGGAACCCAATTAGGGGTGTCTCGGATCCGGTCAGGCAGCTCCGTCGGTTGTCCGAGCCGCGGGAGCGGGGCTGCGCTGGGGCACCTGCTGTATGCTGACGAGCTGTAATGGGGCTTCGCCGGGCAGGGGGCTGGGTTACAGGGGCACCGCGGGGGCGGCTGTGGAGCCCAGCCAGCTGCGGGGGGCGGGGGCGGGCTTGGCGGATGACCGGCCGGTCAGCGTGGATCTCGGCACGTGCCAGTGGGGGCGGGCGATGGCCGGGCTGCTGGGAAGTCCACCGGGAGACGGCCTCAGACGTGACCTCTGCACCAGACTTGGTCCCGAGGGGCCGTCTGGTCTCCCCTGCAGTCCGCGGTGGGAGAGACACAGGGGCCCCGGGTGGGCTCGGTCAGCAGTAGTCTCCTGTTAGCCGCGCCTGGTGGCGTGGGAGGGGACCACGCTGCCTGCCCCCAGCCCGGGTCTGCTTACATTCCCGCAGCCCCTGCTGGAAGGACGAGGACTCATCGGCTTGCTCAGTGCTCGCCCTGAGCCAGCGGATACGCGCCTGCCGTTAGTGGCCAAATCGTGTCCCCTCCCTGATTTGTGTGTCAAAGTCCTAATGCCCAGTACCTCACAAGTGACCATATCTGGAGGCAGGACCCTTAGACCGAAATGAGGTTGTTAGGGCGGCCTTGTCCCATGCGGCCGGAACCGTGGAGTGAGGTTTGTAGGAGGATGGCGGCTTCTGGTGGCTTGCACTGTTGGAGACGATTCATTCGTTTATCGATTGTGCTGAGTCTGCTGTGCACCCGGCATCGTCTGCCAGGAGAGACGGGCAAGCAACGAGGAGACCAACAGCAGAGATCGTTCTGGGCAGCGGGCATGCTCCGACGACGGCCCAACGCAGCGCCCGCGATAGGAGGCGACTTCACGGGAGGATGGTCAGGGCGGCGCCCACACAGGAAGGGCACATCCGGAGGAAGAGCATGCCAGGCAAAAGAAACAGCCAGTGCAAAGGCCCTGGGGTGGAAACCGATGTGGCGTGGGTCCCAGAGGTGGTCTGTGTGGTGGTCACTGGAGCGTGGTGAACTGAGGGCAGGGAGGCGGAAAAAGGAAGCTGGACAAAGTCATTAGTGCCTTGAACATGGGCCAGGGTAGGGAGCGACGTGAGGAGGCACTGGGGGTTTGAGCCGGGAGTGACGTGATCTGTGTCTTGAAAGACTGAGCTGACATCTCTCTGGTGGGTGGAAGGTAGGGAGAGGGGTGGAGGGGATCAGCGAGAGGCCACCAGAGTGACCCGGAGGGACCAGGATGCTGGCCCCTGGCTGGAGGGAAGGGGATTGGGGGCTGCTTTCGAGCCAGAGCCCACTGGGGTTGCTTCTGGGTTGGAGGGGAGGTCAGACCGGGCAGAAGTCCAGGGCTGGGGCCTGAGCTGCCGGAGGAAGCTGGTGTCCTTTTCCAGACGGAGCGAATGTCCAGTGTTTCGGGCACAATCGGTGAGAGCCCATCTGAGGTGTGGACAGTGGACCTGAGGCTCTGGGCTTCAGGAGGGGTGGTGCCAAGCAGAACAGGTGACACAGTGCTGCCCTGGGCGGCCCGGGGGGCAGTGGGGTCGGGGCGGGTGCGAGGCCAGGCCCAGTCCCCTCCCCCCCATCTGAGTGTGGCCTCGCTCCATCCCAGGTTCCTCACCCGGGAGATGGGGGTGCATCTCCCCCTCCACCGCGCTGGGCGCACGGCCACGCCCAGACCTCCCTGCCCACCCCCGCCGGGTGGTCCCCTGTCACTGCCCGAGGCCCTCCCCCACTGCAAGCTCTGACTCCCCAGACGCCGGGCACGTGGGTGGCACACAGCTCCCCTCTCTTCCCGCCAACTCAAGGCGGGACCTGGAACACGCTGGGGTTGCGGCCACCCCGCGGCCTCCAGGGGTCTGGAGGGTCCCGACAGAGCAGGGGTCTGCCCCTGCGCCTCGAGTGTCCCCACCGGGCCAGAGGAAAGCACAGAAGACAGAAGGGGAATGTGATCTAAAACCAGGTCTGGTGTAGACACTGTGTCCTGAGCAGATGAGCAGGGCAGGCCTGTCGCAGGGGTAAGCCCCCTCCTCACCCTGGCCTCGCACAGCGGGGGCAGGTGGGGCGGACGGGGAGGAGGCCCTGCTTGGGGCACAGGGTCAGCTCCTGGAGCAACGGGGAACACCGCGGGGAGGCTGGGAGGCCCTCGGAGGTGGTGGATCACCACCCAGAACACAACACAGACAGCGCTCTCCAGACGCCACCGACACACACGGGTTTTCCTGCATTGACCGCACTCGCTTCCGTCCAACCCAGCTGCCTGTAACTGGGGCTTGCGGGTCTTTCCACTTGGCGTTGACCTTGGGAGCATTATGCGTGCGGAGGGACGCGGTGTGCTCGTCCACTGTCCTTTGAGCCCGCGTGGTCCCGGGTCCCAGGGTCCACGCTCGAGTCCCGATGGCGCGGCTGGGGTGGACCCGTGTGCGGGGTCCTCGAGGCGGAGACAGCGGCCACCGGGGCCTCGGGGACGTGTGTGCACAGCTGCACAGCCGACTGCTAAACCGTTCCCCAAAACGACAGTGCTCCCACCAGACCTTGGCCGCCGCGCTTCTGCCGGCCTCTGGTGTTCGCCCGTCTGGTGGATTTGAGGAGGCCTCTGGTGGAGGCTTTAATTTGCGTTTCCCCGCTCGTGCGCAGCACGGGTTCCCTCCCTCTCGGGCTCTCGAGGGCTTGTATTTCCTCCTGACTTGGAAGAATCCTCCAGCCATGCTGGGTTAATCCTCCGTTTGCGGGGGTGGGGGGGGTGGGGTGCCGCAAGTACCTTCCGTGTATCGGCCACGCTCTACGCCTCGTACGTGGTGTGTTTTGTCGCACAGAGTTTTCTGATTTTGCTCGGGTTGCATTTACCGATCTTTCCCGCCACGGCTTGTGTGTTTGGTGTTTGTTCAAGACACTTGCCCCGCTCAGGGGTCGTACACAGATTTGCCTGCTCGTTAAGTTCTCCTGCCCACCCGGGACGAATTCGGCAACGGCACGGCACGAGGTAGGGATCGCATTCAGGACTTTCCAGCTAGTCAGCCAGCTTCCCCGACGCCGTTATTACATAATCCATCTTCCCCCGTCCGATGGCCCGGCCGCCCCTGCCGGGTCCCGGGCATGCCTCTCTCTGCCGCCGCCTTCTCTTGCTTTCGATCGGTCTGCTCGGCGCCAGCTCGTGATAGATGGGGTGACTGGAGTTTCTGGCGGCCCCAGGGGAGGCGCCCAGGAAGCTACAAGCAGAGAGTGGCGAGGAGGCCACGCTGGTTGTTGGTGGCAGGGGTGCTGGGAAGAGGCTGTAGGTGGGTGAGTGTGGGGGGGGAGCGGCACGTGGGATACTAAGCAACGTTATGGGAAGCACAGCCTGACTCTTGGAAGGGACGGCAGCATTTGGTTTCCGTTGTCTGTGTTCCCTGATATAAGCTTCCCTGCCCCCCCACCCCAAAAGCTTTGAGGCATGGGGCCAGGGCTCGCTCTAGTCACCCTGGGCTCCCAGTGGGCTCCCCGCCCCACCCCCTGCAGGACAGCTGGTCCTTCCAGTGGGGAGGGAACACGTGGAGACCCCTGGAGAGGCTCCCTTCCGGCTCAGCTCCTGGCCTCACGCCACAGGGGCTGGCTCAGAGCCATCAGGGGGCCACCCAGCAGGCGCCTGGCAGGGCGGAGGGGTGGGGGGGCCCGTCCTGGAGCCCTGGGGTGGGGGATGGGGGTGTCAGCCCTGGGGCTGCAGTAAAGGACCGCCACGGATGGGGAGGCTTAAATTAATTTTCTCACGTCCTGGAGGCTGAAGCGGGAGACCCAGGCATGGGCAGAGCTGGCTTCTCCTGAGGCCTCTCTCTGTGGCCGCGTTCTCCCCGTGTCCTCACGTGGTCATCCCCTGTGCACATCTGTGTCCTGATCTCCTCCTCTCATATCACCCTGGTGGTTGCCTCTCCATGCTGAGGCACTGGGGGCCGGACACGGGAACCTGGGGAGGACACCGCCCAGCCCTGGGGCGGGGGCTGCAGGGAGGAGTAACGTTAGGGCGGAGTGTAAGGGTGGCGGGGTCTGGAGCAGAGAGGACCTGGGCCCGGTCACCGGCTCTGAGCCCTGGGCAGGGGTGGGGGGCCGGGGAGCGGTGCATGCTGTGGCTCACGGTGTGGGGTGATGCGGGAATGGAGTGGGGGGACGTGCAGGCCAGTGGGGGTTGGGGCAGCCCCTGGGGTCCCTCCTGCCGGCACGGCGGGGGGCTGGCCCGCTGTCTCCAGGCTGCAAGGCGGAGCAGAAGGAGCAGAGAGAACCCCGGAGGTCACGTGACCACAGGGATGGGGAGGCCTTGGGGGCCTTTGAGGACCGGGGACCACAGCCAAGGGCCGTCATGCAATGCCCCGTGGCAGGTGGCACGTAGAGCCAGCCACTCACGCAAGTGCGTTTGAGAACTCAGACCCAGGTCTGTAAAGAGAAGCGAGGGGCCCAGGCAGACTGAGGCCACGTTCCCGCCGCCTGGCAGAGGAGGTGTCTCACGGCCGCCCAGCGGCGTCCGTCTGGGTCCCCTCGGTATGTCCAGGGCTTGGGCTTAAGTCTCCAGGCAAGAGGGGTCCCCTCCAAGGTGGGAGGGTAGACCGCCTGTGGGCCAGTCCAGCACGGGGCACCTGGGAAGGGGAGGGGTCCCTGCCGGGCCTGTGTCCCCACCTGCTCTCTGCTGGGCCCATAAGTGGATCTGGGGCCTTGGTGGGGGGGGGGTTGGGTTGGGCCTGGGGTGGGGAGAGGTGAACAGCAGCCCCTCCCTGGGGGCCAGGAGGGCGCCAAGCACAGAAGAGCCCACGCGTGGCCTGCTGGGGGCTGCGGCCCCCTCCGGCTCCCCATGGACTGGCGCTGCCCTCCCTGCCTCCCCAGAGATTAGGAGAGAGGCCAGCCCACTGAGCCCCTGGGCATTAGGCATCTGCTTCTGACCTTGAGAGGATTTGATGCCGGCTCGGGTGGGGGGAGGCTGGGGAGTTCACCAGAGGTCCCAAACGGTGCCCAGACATGCCCTTTGTTTGTTTGTTTGACAAGCACACTATTTCTTTTTAATTAGAATTAGCTGCCATGATCTAAACTGGAGAGATTATGCGTTAAAATCTTATTTCTAGCTTTTTAAAATTAAATTAAATTAAATTAAATTAAATTTTTACTGTTTTTTATTTTTGAGAGAGAGACAGAGCACGAGCGGGGGCGGTCCAGAGAGAGGGAGACACAGAATCCGAAGCAGGCTCCAGGCTCTGAGCTGTCGGCACAGAGCTGGACTCGGGGCTCGAACCCATGAACCGTGAGATCACGACTTGAGCTGAAATCAGACGCTTAACCGACTGAGCCACCCAGGCGCCCCATTTCTAGTGTTTTTAAGGAAACAAACAGAAACCCAATGTCCTGGGGACACTGGGCTCCTTTCAGGCTCAGCTCAGATGCTGCGAGGGCTCGCTCTCAGCCCCCCGCGCTCCCGTTTGCTGCCCCTGGCCCTGCTGCCGGCTCAGGGCTGCCCCCCCCCCCCACCGCACCATCCCCGCTTCCCACACCTGGAGCCCCTGCCAGTCCCCAGCCTCACGCCCCGTTCTATTCAGGCCCTCACCCTCATCACCTTCCCCAAGCCGCCGGCCCTGAACGGCCGGCCCCCCTTTCCGTGTCTCTCTTCCCTGCCAGTTCGTTCTTACTGCTTGTCCACGGGGGCGCGTCCTTCGCCTGCCCCTAGCCAGGGTGGTGGGGGGTGGGGGGGGTCCGTGGGACTGCGTCCCTGCACTCTGCCGGCTGGAGGACACTCGGTCCCCACCCAGATTCAGCAGGAGCAGCGTGGACACACTCCTTGGGGGGAGGGACACCGGTCCTGAAGACCCCGTGGGACCAGAAGTAGTGCCGGGGCCACTTTCAGAAAACAGTCGGTGATGATCAACGAGCCGCTGGAGGGTGGCCGGCCGGCCGCCTGCTGGGGCCCCGCCTGCCGGCGACCCCCCAGGTGTCTGAGGGCTGGTGCAGCATCAAGAGAATCGTCATCGCTTTCCCGCTCCTTGGGGGCCCTGGGATTCAGACCTCACCTTCACAACCTTGTCCTCCAAAGGCTTTTATAAAGACTGTAGAATTCACCGTTTAGGGTCCATTCCTCTGAGTCTGACAAACGCAGCCAAGGTCCCTCCTGCGGCCCCTCCAGCCTCTAGAATCATGGACCCATCCCCGGTGGTAACAGTCCTGCCTTTTCTAGGACATCATGTAAGCGGAATCCTACACGATGTAGCCTTTGGAGCCTTTTTAGGATTTTAGGCAAATTTATATTCCATGTAAATGGGTTCTTACCATACGTGGCCTTCCATGTGTGGCCTCTTACATTCAGCATCGTGTCGTCGATGTCTGTCCTCGCTTCACCCTCCTGCCCGGCTGAGTAGCATACGTCGGATGGACGCGTTGCACTCCGGGCCCTCATCGGCTCACAGATGCGTGTGTTACCTCCACTTTCTGACACAGTGACTATGCTGTATGGACGTTTGTGCATAACTGTTGGTCTGAAGAACTCGTTCCAAGTCTTTTGTTCTCTAGGAGTGGGCTTGCTGCGTTGTATGCCGATTCCACGTTGAACCTTCTGGAACAGACACCGTGTTTTCCGCAGTGACGGCACCATCCTACCTCCGTTGGGCTCTGTGCTGACAGCTCAGAGCCTGGAGCCTGCTTCGGATTCTCTCTCTCTCTCTCTCTCTCTCTGTCTCTCTCTCTCTCTCTCACCCTCCCCTGCTCATGCTGTGTCTGTCTGTCTCTCTCTCAAAAATAAATAATAAACATTAAAAAAATATTATGGCAAAATTCCTGGATGTGATGTGGTGTCTCATTGCAGTTTTGATTTGCATTTTTCCTAGTGACGAATGATGGCGAGCCCCTCGTCGCGTCTTTCTCATTGGCCATCTGTCTGTCTTCTCTGATGAAATGAACATTTACTCAGATCATTTGTTCCCTTTAAAAACCGAGCTGTCTTTTCGTTCTTGAGCTGTAAGAGTTCTCTGTATGTTCTGGGTGCCAGATCCTTACCGGACACACGTTTTGCAAAGATTTTTCTCCCATCCTGTGGGTCGTCTTTTCACTTTCCTAGTGGTGTCCTTGGACGCTCAAAAGTTTCACAGTGCGATGAGGGCCAACGTATCTATTTTTCCCTTCGTTGCTTGCGTTTTTGGTGTCAGACTGAAGAGACCGTTGCCGAATCCAAGATCATAAAAATTTGCCTCTATCTCTTCTTCTGAGAGTTTTCAAGTTTTAGCTGTTATATCGAGGTTTTAAAATTTATTTTGAGTTAATTTTTTATATGGCGGGAGGTAGGTCTCTGATGACTTTCGCGCATGTGGACGTCCAGCTGTCCCAACACTGTTTGTGGAAGAGAATTTTTATTCCCCATCCAGCAGTCCTGGCTTGCTGCTAGAAGTTGGCCGTAGACATTTGGGTTTTTCCCGAACTCTCACTGAACATGGTGTCTCTCCTTCGGTCAGTGTCACACTGTTCAATGACTGTAGCTTTGTAGGAAGTTTTGAAACGGAAAGGCGTGAGTCGGGTTCTCCACCTTCGTTCTTTTTCTAGACTGTTTTGGCTTCACAATCCCGCAGGAATCTGAGGATTCGCCGGGCCGTTCCTGCAAAAAGGCAGTTGGAGTGTTGATGGGAATTGCATTGAACTTGTAGGTCAATTTGGAGATTATTGTCACCTTCATATTAGGAAGTTCTCCGATCTGTTCCCACGGGATGGATTTCTATCTGCTTAGGACTTCTTTACTCCCCTCCGGTAATGTTTTCTAGATTTCAGTGTGCCTGTGTGTACCGCCTTGGGTCAATTCATTCTTAAGTATTTTATTCTCGAGTCTTTATTTGGAATTGTTTTTTTAATTTCCTTCGAGCTTGCTTGTGGTTGGCGTATAGTAATACAGCTGATTTTTGTGCATTGGCCCCGTATCCTGCAACTTTGCTGAATTCGTTTCTTGGCTCTCACATGTATTTTGTGTGTATGGATTCCTTAGGATTTTCTATGTACAAGGTCATGTCGTTTGTGAAGACTGATAGTTCTATGTCGCGTCTTTAAATCTTGAGATTCATTCATGATGTTGTGTGTATCGACAGTTTATTCCCTTTTATTGCTGAGCGTTACTGCGTTGAATGGATATGTCGCTATGTTTATCCATTCCCTGTTAATGGATGTTGGATCGTTTCGTGTTTAGTATTGCAGAAAAGGCTGCTCCAAGGATGATTACACATGTCTTTGTCTGGACACGTGCTTTTGTTTCTCTCGGGTAAATACTTAGGAGTAGAATGGCTGGATCATACGGCAGTGTATATTTAACTTCCAACTTTTTTGGTAATGTTTACTTATTTTGGAGAGAGAGAGAGAGAGAATGTACGCATGTGAGCGAGTAGGGGAGAGGCACAGAATCCGAAGCAGGCTCCAGGCTCTGAGCTGTCAGCACAAAGCCTGACGTGGGACTCAAACCCACGAACTGTGAGATCATGACCTGAGCCAAAGGCGGACGCTTAACTGACTGAGCCACCGCGGGCGCCCTTTCAATTTCCAACTTTTAAGAAATCACTTTAGGGGCACCTGGGTGGCACCTAAAGTTGGTTGAGCGGCTGACTTCAGCTCAGGTCATGATCTCAAGGTATGTGTGTTTGAGACCCGCCTCAGACTCTATGCTGACAGCTCAGAGCCTGGAGCCTGCTTCGGATTCTGTGTCTCCCTCTCTCTCTGCCCTTCCCCTGCTCATACTCTGTCTCTTTGTCTCTAAAAAATAAATAAACATTAAAAACTTAAAAAAAAAAGAAATCACTTTAAACAAACGATTTTCTGAAATGGGTATAACATTTTTGTATTTCCAACAGCAGCGTTGAGAGGTTCTAGTTGCTCTAAATCTTCACCGATACTAGATATGTGGGTTTTTTAACTTTTAGCCATTCTAGTAAGTGCCTAGAAGTAGCTCATTGTGGCTTGAATTTCTATTTCTCTAATGACTTTTGACCTTTTTAGGTCCTTTTTTTGCCACTCATGTATCTTCTTTTGTGATGGAGCTGTTCATATCTTTTGTCCATTTTTTAAATTGAGTTGTTTGCTTTCTTACTCTGGAGTATTGAATATTCTTTACATATTCTGTATATAAATCCTTTATCACATATGCGGTTTGGAAATATTTTCTCCTTATCTGTGACTTTCAGAGAGCAGGAGGCTTTTAATTTTGATGATGTCCAGCTTATTAATTTTTATTTTATGGATTGTGCTTTTGATGTTATAGCTGAACAATGTTATCTAGGCAAAGACAAAGACTTTCTCCGATGTTTTCTGCTAGAACTTTTAATTTTTAAATTTTTTTAAATTTTATTTTTGAGAGAGAGACAGAGCACGAGCAGGGGAGGGGCAGAGAGAGAGAGAGAGACCCAGAATCCAAAGCAGTTTCCAGGCGCTGAGCTGTCAGCACAGAGCCCTATGCGGGGCTCAGACTTGTGAGTCATGAGATCATGACCTGAGCCGAAGTCAGATGCTTAACCAACTGAGCCACACGGGTGCCTCTAGAACTTCTATAATTCTAGATTTTATAATTCTAGAACTTTTATAATTCTGATCTATGAATCATTTTGTTTATTTATTTTTAGTTCGTTTATATATATATATATTTTTTTTTTTTTGAGAGAGAGAGAGAGGGAGAGAGAGAGGAGAGGGGCAGAGGGAGGGAGAAAGAGAATCTGAAGCAGGCTCCACTCAGCACAGAGCCCAAAGCGGGGTTCAATCTCACGACCCTGGGATCATGACCTGAGCTGAAATCAGGAGTTGGATGCTCAACCGACTGAGCCACGTGGACACCGCTGGAGTCACGAGCCATTTTGAGTTGCATTTTGTGTATAGTGCAAGCAAGGTAGGGGGCAAAGCTGGTTGTTCTTACATGCGGATATGCGAATGTCCCTACACCATTTGGTGAAAAGACCAACTTTTCTCCCCCAAATTGCCTTTGCATCTCATCAAAAATTTGTTGTCCATTTTGGACACGACCATTTCTGGACTGTGCTCTGTCCCATTGATCTGTTTGTCGTTATTGATACGGCTACCACGCTGTCTTGATTCCTACAGTCTTGCAATCAAATCCTGTGACGGCTCTACCTTCGTTCTCTTCCAGCTGTTTCTGGCTCCTCTAGGTCCTTGGCCGCTGGTAAGAATTGTACAAATGGTTGTCAGTTCCCCAAAACAAAGCAAAACAAAATCTGGCCCAGGCTCACGCCGATCCGCAAGAGCTGGCCGTCGATTCTGTTCTCTCCGGCATGCTGATCCTTCCAGGAGCTTCTCCTGTGTTTCCCTGAGGGGATCCCTCTGCCACTGTGTCAACTCTCTGACCCTATTCGCTCACATTCGTCTTACCCCAAATGGAGACACTGGGCTCCCTGCATCACCTGCTGCGTGTCTTGGAACCGGGGCTGTCACTTTTTCTCTGCAGTCCATGAAGACCTCAGCTGGGTCAGGGGCACGGATGAGGTTTTCCTCAGGCTTTGATTGTATTTCCACATGCGTCCTTTGTATTTCGTTTTTTTATTTAAAAAAATTTTTAATGTTTATTTAGTTTTGAGAGAGAGACAGCAGGAATGGGGAAGGGGCAGAGAGAGAAGGAGACACAGAATCCAAAGCAGGCTCCAGGCTCTGAGCTGTCGTCACAGAGCCTGACGTGGGACTCGAACTCATGAGAGGTAAGATCATGACCTGAGTTGAAGTTGGATGCTTAACCGACTGAGCCACCCAAGTGCCCCAGAAGTTCTTTGTACTTTGGATTAAAATCAGTATGTTAGTGGAGATGTCTAATGCTTTGAGTTCCTACTCATCCATCCATGCACCTATCCATCCATGCATCCATCCATCTACCTTCCATCCATTTATCCAGCCATCAATTTATCCACCTTCCATCCATTCATCCATCCATCTATCCATCTACCCACCATCCATCCATCTGTCCATCCATCCATCCATCCATCCGTCCACCTCCCATCCATTCATCCACCATCGATTCATCCACCTTCCATCCATCCATCCATCCATCCACCCACCCATCCACCTATATCCTTCCATCTCCTGCCCATCTTCCCATCTATCTACCCATGCCCTCCTGATCACAAACCATGCTAGACACTGAGGTACAGGAATGCCTTCTAGGACCTAAGTTTCCCTGCCTTTAAATGAGACGCTTCAATGAATTGCTCTCCTAGGGCCCTTTACGCTCTGGTTTTCCTTGACTTTTTTTTGCAAGGACAGCCAAAACTTTAGGCTGACAGGGTTCTACTGATTTCACAAGGGCCAAGTCAGAGACAGGGTCTTGTCCCCATCGACTCTGGGATAGACACAGATTGCCACTTGCCCCCAGTTGAGCCAAGATCCCAGGAACTGAGACCCCAATCACAGGGCAAGACCAGTGGACGTTCTGGAGACAGCCTCTATTGGCTGTGGCGACATTAACATGGCCTCCAGAGGGTGTCCCTCACTGTCCATGTAGTGGGCGCCTCCTGCTGACCTCTGGGGCCACGGGACCCCGAGGAAGCAGTGGGGACCACTCGGGCACTGGGGGCAGGGCAGGGGTCTCCAGAAGCCTCATGCTTATCTGTTCCCAGGGCAGCGCAGAGGCCCATGGTACGGGAGGCCCTTGCGCTGACATCTTCATCAGACCTGACGCCCTGCCCTGACCCATGCTGCAGGAGCTCTGCCCAGACTTCCCACCTCACCTGTACACACCGGGGGCTGTTTGCAGCCCACACCTATGCCCCTGGCTGGGCTGTGCGCAGCGTGTCGTCGGGCCGGCTGACATCCCAGAGGGTGGCCTCCGAGGTGGAGTGGGAGCAGGGGCAGGAGGGTGCGTGTGGAGGCCATCGGCCCCGGCCCCGGCAGCACTGGGATTCCTGGGGTTCGCCCTGACCTCCCGAGCCGCCTGGGTACTGCTGGGGCACCGTACAGTTTGGAGTTAATAACAGACGTTTTTATCTTTTCCACAGTTTGCTTGTTGCTCTGTGGCCTCTGCCCATTGAATCCGGGCCCCAGCTGCCTCGCGGGGGAGGCAGACGCAGCTAGAACAAAGAAATCAATTGACTTTCTGGATGAATTTTTAAAAACTCACAGCAGAGGCAATATTCTGAAAGCGTAGGGGATTTCTTTTGCAAGAGCAGGGCTTTTTGAGAAAGAAAGGGTTTTTGAGTGAGAACACAGACTTTATGGGAATAAGCCGCAGAGTGGGGAAAACCAGTGAGGGCCTTTTTCCTGTCCAAACAGGGGCAACGGTTGGACTCGGGGGGAGGCAGAGAGGAGGCTTCCGAGCTCCTCATCCGGTCCCTGCTCTGGAGAGGCAGCTGATGGGGAATCCACGTAAGTTTGGAGGCTGCCGGTGCGTGAGACCCATGCTGGCTCCCTGCATTCATAGGGGAGTCCCCACCTGACACCATCCCGGTGGCCCCCGGGGGAGGAGCCCCCAACCATTTCACCATCATTACTATGGTTATTTTTGGTTCACAAAGCAAGTGGCTTGTGTGCTAGTTAGCTACGGCTGTGTAACAAATCACCCCACAGTTTAGTGAAGTCGAACATGCATTACCTCGCATCATTGCTGGGGCCAGTAAGTTGGTAGTGGCTTAGCTGGGTGGTGCCTCATGATCAGGAGGCTGTGTCATCTGAAGGCTCACTTGGGGCAAAGGATCCCCTCTTTCAAGATGGTCCATGAGTCAGTATCGACTGCTGCTGGCTGGGCCTTGGCTCCTCTCACCCGGCCGTGTACACGGGCTGCTTGAGCGTCCCCACGACAGGACGGGTGGCCCACGGGCGCAAGGAGGAAGGCCCCGCCTCTTGTGGCCTCGCTGGGAAGTCACATTCTGCCTTTTCCACACTATCCTATCATTGTCGTCTGGCCACTGGGACTCAGAAGAGGCTGACGGAGGCCACAGATACCAGCAGGGGGCGTCGCTGGAGGCCATCTTGGAGGTTGGCTGCCACAGTGACGTGCTTTCTGGAACTTAAAGCACTTTGGAATTTCCAAAGAACTACCATCTAGGGCAGATTTTGCACACATTTAGCTCATGGGCCCCTGAGATGTTCCCGTTTTGCCCGTGAAGGGGCCGAGGTGGGGGCTTTGTGAGTAGTGTGGTCATTGTTCTGCTTCTGGGGTTGGTGGGGGCCAGGAAGGCATCCGGGAGGAGAGGTCCAACCCCAGCCGCAAGGAGTGAGGCCAGAGCCAAGAACGAAGCGGGTCGCTCCTGGGTCAGCCGGGAGCAGGCCGTGCAGAGGACTTGAAAACGCAGGTCTGGAGAGCTTGGCCAACACATCCGCCCCAGGTGCCACGTCCCCATGTGTTCCCGCCACTCTGCGTACCAGCCCCCAGCCCGGGACTCAGCGCCCAGAGCATCTGTGCAGTTCGGGGCCGGGCCTGGTCGTGGAGCCTGGGACAGAGACTGTGTCCGCCGACCTCTTGTGCTGCCGTGTGGCCAAGCCTGTCTGGGGGAGGCCTGTCTCGGGGAGGATGAGGCTCTGGGGGCCAGACAGGGCCAGGCCGGAGAAGCCCCTGGGAAGGTGGGCCTCGCTCGGTCCTGTCCACACGGGACATGGCAGCCGGGCCTCTCACCGCCCCTGTTGGGCGCATGGCCCCTACTTCTGCTGTCTTCCTCCCTCTCCGAGGAGCCCACACTTTGGTGCCGAACTGCCTTCTCCGGGAGAGAGGGGGAGTTTCCAAGCTTCCCTCTTGGCTGGATTAGGGCAGCATTAACCCGACAGACCGGGCGCAAAGGCCCCTCCCCGAACCACCTAGCTAATAAAGCTCAGCATCAGAACTTAGCTAGCAGCGCCCGCCTGAGAGCCCTTGCTGGTTCGGCCTAAATTAATCTGAAAAGAGAGTC
>PITB01032613.1:0-14795 GCA_004024585.1 Paradoxurus hermaphroditus
GAGCAGGGCTCGATCCCACAAACCATGAGATGATGACTTGAGTCAAAATCCAGAATCAGATGCATAACCGACTGAGCCACCTAGGCACCCAGCAAACCTCTTAATTCATTTTTAAATGTCATTGATGATAAAAAGAAATCTTAAGGTTGATTTGGGGTATAAAATTGATGCCTCACTCTGAATCAGGACAGAACCTTGTGATTTCACTTCACACAGTCATTCTGGACTCTGGCTCCTTCCACCTGCCACTCCACCATTCCTGGGTGTGGCTTTCACGTGTTGGTCCCCCAGGCGGCTAGCGCTGTATCCTGTTAGTGTCCCAGGCCAGCAAGGTAGAAGTAAAGAGCGAAGGCATCAGCTGTCCCTTTAAGGAAATTTCCCTTAAGTTGCTCTGAAACCTCTGCATGGGTGTTTCTGCAAGGGAGTCTGAGGAATGTTAGCCCTGTCCCCCGGAGCTGTGAATCCAGATAAAAATCAGTGGTTCTCTTATTCTGGATGAAGACAAACATGTATATCAGGGGACAATAAGCGATTTCCTCCCAGACTGTGAATGATGCTGGGAATAGACGTTTGTTATTAACCAGTCAAGGCAAGAAGTGTGGAACAGTGTTGGGTAGTTGCTGAATTGAATTTACAGATTGGCCTCGAATATTTTCCTGTAGGTGGCAACTTTCATTATGCCACTTGAACCGTTTATCTTAAACCTGTCCCCTATTTTAAACTCTGCTGGAGTTCACACAGAGTAGGTAGCTCAGCACCGGACAGCTGGTTTTGACCAGACTTGTGACCATCCAGATCCACCATCTCGGGGCTTTGTATTCTGTTCCAGAGGAGACCCACCACGCTGGACAGTGAGAGGAAGTTGGTTTAGGAAACAGTGGGGATTCAAAAAGAAAAGAGAAAGAAAGAAGGAAGGAAAGAAAAGGATTCACACAGAGTCACTGTGTGACATAGGATGAAAGTAGAAAAGTGAGGATTCTCCAACCCCCGAGAGCCAGGGAAAGCCCTACCGACCTGAGTTAGATTCACGGCTCCCAGTAGGTTGTGCAAAAATGAAGGGAAGATGGGTAGGAGGAAGCTGAGCCGTTTGATATTAGGGCCTAATACTCTGGGAGGATATTGTGCGTCACCTGCTCATTACTCAGAAACCCCAGTCTCTGTCAGGGGTCTACTCTTTTCCCTTCCCACTTATTTGGGGTTTTTTTCCTCCCCCTTTTAGTTTAAACGTGAAGAAAAGACTGAGGGGAGACAGGTTTCTCTCCTCTTAAACCGGAATGCCTGTCCCTTCTGAATGCGAAAACTCTGGTAAACAAGACGGACACGTGCACAGCAGTTCAGGCACAGGTTCGGGGCTCGCAGCCCCCTAGCCCCACAACCCTCTGTCATCTGTGAGGAACAACCTGACAGCCACTCTGCAGAACTTGCAAACCCGGGAAGAATAACAAACCCGAAGTATATAAATGAAGTGGAAACCAAATGCTCTTTTGTTTCAACACTTAGTAAAAAAACGTTCACGTACCTGGACTTGAATTTGGTGCGTCTCCATCAAATACGTGTGCATGTTATGCTGGATGGCGCTCCATACTGCTCCGGTTCTTTCCCGCCTTTGTTTCCCGCCTGCTAGAGCAAACTTCACAGGCTAATTAGGTTCGAGAAACGAGGGACGTCCTCTGTCTTCTTTTCTGCTTGTCGTGAGTAAAACCACTTACAATGTGGAGTGAAGATTACGTTCACATCTCTCTTTTTTCGGCCACCTGCTACATTTCTCTCTCTTTTTTTTAACCTCACTACCACCATTTTCATTGCTTTGATTTTTGTTTCAGTTTATTATTATAATTATTTCATAAAAGAGTATGCAGAGCTTGATTGATCTGATTAGTAATTCAGAAAACAATGTCGAGGCGCCTGGGTGGCTCAGTTGGTTAAGCGCCCAACTTCAGCTCAGGTCGTGATCTCAAAGATTGTGAGTTCGAGCCCCGCATCGGGCTCTGTGCTGACGGCTCAGAGCCTGGAGCCTGCTTCACATTCTGTGTCTCCCACTCTCTTTGCCTCTCCCCTGCTCATGCTTTGTCTCTCTGTCTCTCAATAATAAATAAAAAATGTTAAAAAAAAATTAAAAGAACAAAAAGAAAGAAAACAATGTCATTTAGCCTATTGTGAAGAAATTATCCAAAAAGAATCTTGAAAACTAGGACCATGCCTTTTCATTCCTGTTTTCCTCTGGCTCCCTGCTCAGCTTCATTCAGCACAGGCTTCCGCAGGTCTGGCCTGGATCCGTATGTAGAGGTGATTGGTTCTTTCTGCTTGAATCTAGGAGCATAATACATTACTGACCGAAGTAGCTTCTAAGCATAAACGCCTTGGTTACAAAAGTATAATCATTTTTCCTACAAAACACACCTACCCACATTTCCCCCACAGCCCCACCCCTTCATGATTCTGAAGGTGACACGGTTTTTACTATAGGTGGGACAGGTGAGCCAACACTTTTACAGTTTGTTACTAAAGTTGCTGTCTACTTGAGCCCGGCTCTGGAGTAGCCATCCCGTGGTTACAGTCTCACTATTTCATTATTTCAAAGGTCGTTTTAGAGAATGTAAAACATGTCTATCAAAGGATATTTAGGAAGATTCACTTCCAATTTAAAGTAAACGAAGAACGGCTCCGGGAAAGCATGCCGAGAGCCACGGGCCCCGCGCGAAACAGGAAAAGGAAGGAATGCATTACTTTGGATGCAGCTCTTCTTCAAGCCCGTGTTCCTTTGAATTTTAAACTCGTCTGATTCTTTTATTGCTAGTTTCAGCTATCACATTGATCTAGGAGAAGCACGAGGGACAGTTAGAATCTCATTCCAGATCGGAACTGCCTCTAGATTGATTGGTAGTAACGGCACGGTGGCTGAAGAGAAGGAACTTTGTGCTTTATGTCTTCCCGACCAAAGGTGTGTCTGCATGATCGGTCTGTGCCAAGTGTAGAAATAGCAGGTGCACACTCCTGAGGGATGTCGTGACCGGGGTTTTGTGCTCTTAGGAAGGCCAGGAAGACTCCTCCTCCCCCAGTTTGGCCCCATGGGATTCTCAGTTACTCTTCCATCTCTACCTCTGGAGATTCACTCACTCTGACACTCAGTTCGAGTCCGTTAACAAATGTATTTTGAATCCAATCCTTATGTGCATTATACAGTCCACATTCTGATCCAATACAATAAAAGTACAGATTATAATAATTCATTAATTCATGACAACACATCATGGAAAGTAAAAATGTACTCTTTAACAACTCTTGAGTCAAAAAGAATATTTATATAAGAATTGAAAAAAATCCCTTGCATATCATAGGCTACAGTGAAGTTTGCTTAGGAAAATATATAGCTTTTAAAACTTGCATTCTAAAAATGAATTTGTTTTCAGGGTGCCTGGGTGGCTCAGTCGGTTAAGAGTCCGGTTTCAGCTCAGGTCATGGTCTCACGGTCTGTGAGTTCAAACCCTGCATCAGGCTCTGTGCTGACAGCTCAGAGCCTGGAGTCTGCTTCAGATTCTGTGTCTCCCTCTCTGCCCCTCCCCTGCTCATGCTCTGTCTCTCTCACTCTCAAAAATGAATAAATGTTAATTTAAAAAAATTTTTTTCAAGAAGAATGAATTTGTTTTCAACTAAAGGTACAAATGAATAATACAGTGTACCTAAGGAAGTCAAATGAAGGAAATAAAAATGATCAAAGGAGAAATTAATAATGACATAATTGTTAGGTAGTCAAAAACCTAGTTCTTAAAAATTGAGAGCAAGAAACCACGAGCCAGTGGATCATCAGAAAAGAAAAGGAGAAAGCACAGAAGGTAATAGGAATGTAAAAGGCCAACCACAGTTATAGTAGAGATTAAATGAAAACCGTAATGTGTAACCATCTACAGGTCCTTTGAAAGCTGTAGTCATTCCAGCAAGAATATGGCCCTGTGGGGTAGGCCCAGAGTCATTTACTGAGCACAGAATCTAAAAGGGAATGTAGGTGTACACTTGCTGAGATTGTGAAACATCCCAAAAAGAACAGAATACTAGATTTATAAACGTCTGTTTTTTTTAAATAACTTCCCTTCCCCTCTCTCGTGAAATGGCTACTCTCATGAGGGAGAAAGTTGATCATTGGGAAACCATTTTTCATTTGGAAGATAAATATTAAAGCCAGATATAAAACCATACATGCTATGACTGGCCTGTGCAAAATAAAAAATCGTATCCGTGCATAAAGATTGAAAGTAGGAAAATATCTTTAATTAAAGTAATAAGATTATGGGTGATTTTCCTTATTTTCAGCCTTTCCAAAATACTGTTTGTGTAATAGGAATACAGGACAAAATAAGGTGTCTCCTGTGTAGGAGCCCAAATTTTGAACACTTCACTTTTCCTCGTGAAGTGACAAAGTACATTCTCCCTATCATCATCAAATTGTAGCTGGTGTCAAATTACTCCTCCATAAGCCACCCCAAATCAGCCATTTCCTTAGTTAAATGCATACTCCAGGGTGGTTGTTATTTGCCTACTACGAAGGCAGTCCTCAGCCTCACGGGAGGGCCTTTCATGTAAGAAACCTGCGGTTCAAACTCCATTCATATATTTTGGGGGAAATAGAGCACATTTCTTAGTAAATTAAAAGACTAACTAGTAGAGTGATTCCAGCATATGTTACTGAATTCCCTTGAAGTAGAACGAACCGGAAGAGCCCTTTGGGCACTCCACTAGAGGCAATGGATACTGGGAATGAACCTGACCTTGGATTCTCAAGGGTATTAGTTGGGGTGACTGTTGGATACTTCAGTCTCCTGCATGGCATGCAAGGAAGCAAACATTCTATCATACATCCAAGACTGTCTTAGCCTTTGCATAAATAAAATGATTTATTTTGCAGCTGGCAACTTGTTTGCTCACTTTAAAATGTCTTGGGAATGTGTTGAGGTTGGCAGTGGTACTACTTATCTGAAGATGCCACAGAAAATTCTCCTTTGCTGCCCACGCTGTGTTTTTGTGAGCGAAAGTTATCCGTTTTGTGATAAAAAAGGAGGAAATATTGCCCAAAGTTTTGGTGATATTTAGTGTGTCATTGTAACTTTGGTCTTATTAATACTTAGATGTTTTTGGATAGAGTACTCTCAGAATATTTTTGTGCATCATTAAAAATTATATATCATGTCAGGAATGGGATGAATTGATGACAACTTGGATGAAATATGATCTACTTTGCATATTTATAAAATTTCAAATACTGTATTCAGATAGAAAAGTATGGCAATTTTTTTTCTGTTTTTTTTTACAGTTACTTGTACTTAAAAGGGCAGTCAAGAACTTAAGGCAGTGCTGCTATAATTTACACCATTAGTCATTACCACAAAATCTCTTCATCCAGAGTAGAATATTACATTGCATCACTTAAAGAAAAACCGACTACTCTATTACTTTCTTCCACCTTACAAATAAAATCTTCAGAATGCCACTCACCGTCCTTGTCTTTGATTAAGAGCCCCTACAAAATAAATAAGTAAAATTTAAAATCATCATTAAAAAATGTTCTTTGCAAGAACTATTTATTTGGTCAAAGTAATGAAATATAGAAAATGAAGGCCCAATCATGATCTAACTGCCATAGGTAATTGCTTCTGAAAATTTGGTGTTTATCTTCCTGGAATGGTATGCCCTTGTTATTTTTTCTCTGTGTGTGTGTGTGTGTGTGTGTTTATGATACATTGTTTGTGAAAGGTCATTTCTCTCTTGCAGCTTTTAAGATTTTCCTTTGGGCTTTGTCTTTCTTCATTTTGATCATGAAGTGTCTCAGTGTGAGTCTCTTCGATTTTATCCTACTTAGAATCCCTCGAGCTTCTTCGATGTCTATATGTAGATTTTTAACTGCAAAAAAGTTCATAATAAATATACTTTTTTGTACTTGCTTTTTTGACTGAAAATACGTTATGTATTCTTAACTATACTGACCGACTTTACAAATACAGAGCCAGCAAATTGGTTTAATGCACACATAACATGTTGTCTAGAGCTACCATGACATATTAAACTAATTCCAGGTTGATATGTATGTGGATTGTCTAGATTTTTTTTTTTATTACAGTGTTGGAGTCAAAACCTTTGTACATGTATTTGTGTGAGTAGTCAAGAAGTCTCAGTATCCTGCAGTGAGATGGCTGGATCATGGGATATAGCTACATCTTATTTATATTGACATAGATATTGATACACACTTGCCAAAATGAATTCTCTTTGTCAGTCTAGTGGGGGAAATTGTCGCTTTAAATATTTGGGAAATTAATACTTATTAGGGAAATAGAGCAACTTTTCTTATAATTATAGGCTTTGTAAAGTTTTTTTCATTGTATCTGCCCATTTTTTTTGTTGGATTGTTCGTCTTCTCAGGTGTGTGAACAGTCTCCTCTTATAGTTATTGAACGTCTATGTCGTGTAAATTTATTTGTAGTTTGTGTTGCGACATGGCGCACTTATGTGCTCATCTATTTTACCCCAAAAAGTTTTGACTCATTTAAAGAAATTTTTTTGAAATGTAGAAAAACAATTCTCACATTTCTACCATAGATTCAGAATTCACAGTTCTTTATATTTGTGTTTCCAGTTCATTTTAACATAAAGAAATAAAACATTTCATACATTGCAAGAAAAGCTAGTCTTCCTGACCACCGCCCCAGACCTCATTTACCTCCTTAGTGATAAAATGCACTCTATGAGCCTTCTAAAACTTACTTTTCATGTACTTTTGAATGCCTCAGTGTGTTTTTATATGTAAAATGTCTCTTGTAAATAAGGGCAAGTATTAGGTAATAGTCGTACTTTTATTACCGAACAGCTTGTTTTTGAGATTGATTCATTGGGATAGTGTAAATTTAGCCAAAGATGTTTAATTTTTAAGCACCCAAATTTAGTAGCCTTATATGTCTTATCTGTAATAGACTTTCCTCCTGTCAAAGTGTAAAATTATACAAGTATATTCTTCTTTTTTTCCCTTATTTTTTGTTCTCATTTAAAATTTTGATGTGGATCATTTGAAATCCATCTGAGGGTTAGCAGTAATGTAGGTAGGGGACTGATGCCATTTCCTCCTCCATATTGCTGGCTGGTTTGCCTGCAGCCCATTCATAGTTCATCATGTGCTTGCCGACTGAAAACGTTGCCTTTACCCAGCATACAGCATCCAAGTACATATGATCAGTCTCTGTGATTTTTCTTTTTTTTTTTTTTTTAATTTTATTTTAGAGAGAGGAGGAGGGAACAGAGAGAGTGTGAGCAGGAGAGGAGCAGACAGAGAAGGAAACACAGAATCCAGAGCAGGCTCCAGGCTCTGAGCTGTCAGCAGAGCCTGATGTGGGGCTCGAACTCACGAACGTGAGATCATGACCTGAGCCGAAGTTGGATACTTAACCGACTGAGCCACCCAGATGCCCCTGTGATTTTTCTATGTGGCATTGTCTGTCCCTATACTTCTCTTGATAAGTATAGTGTATTTCTCCACACACCTTCCTTGGTATTCTAGTTATGCTTTAAATGAGGTTAGAATTGTTTTATTGTGTTCCTAAAAGAAAACCTTTTTTTTCTTTTACAGTTTCACTGAATTTAAAACTAAGATTAGGGGAATTTTTCATACTTTTAATTTTTTCTCTGCACACATGTTCATTTATTTACACCTTCTTTCATGCCCCTTTGGTAAAATTTTATAGCTTCCTTCATATAAGTTCAGTAAATTTCTTCCCAAGCTAATGTATAAACAATTTTGGTTGCATTAGAGTGTAAAAATGTTTTCTATCTCGTTAATATTTGTATATTATATAACTTATCAAACACTCCAGTTGTTTCCAGTAGTTTTTAGTTGATTATCATAGGTTATATAGATTTGTCATCCATATATCTTCTTTGGTAAATAGTGTTAATTCAAATCAGTGGCTCTCATCTGGGGCAGGTTTGCTTCCCATGGGACCATTGGCAACATTTTGAGACCCTTTAGGTTGTCACTGCTAGGGTGTTGACATCTACTGAGTCAGCCTGGAGAGGCTGCTAAGCGACCTGCACGCACAAGACAGCCTTCCACGGTGAGATCAGTATCCAACCCAAACCGTCTGCAAATACCACACCTGAAGGGACCATGGTTCAAACCTTTTGCCTATTTTTTGTTGGATTGTTGGTCTTGATATTAGGGAGCGATAGGAGCTCTATTCTGTCTATCTATCTATATTCCAGATATGAATCCTTTTTTTGGATATCTGTTTTGCAAATACTGTCCTCAGTCTCTGTCTACCTTTTCATTTCCTTAACAGTCTCTGATGAAGAGCAAAAAGTTTCAAATTTTAATGAAATCAAATTTAGGGGCCCCTGGGTGGCTCAGTCAGTAAGAATGACTTTGGCGCAGGTCGTGATCTCATGGTTCGTAGGTTTGAACCCCACGTTGGGCTCTGTGCTGACGGCTCAAAGCCTGGAGCCTGCTTCAGATTCTGTATCTCCCTCTCTCGCTGCCCCTCCCCTGCTCCTGCTCTCTCTCTCTCTCAAAATTAAACATTTTTAAAAATTGAAAGAAAAAAACATTAATGTTTTTTAATTTTATAATTCATGCATTTCGTGTCTTATTTAAGAAATTTTTGTCTAACCCAAGGTCACTAAAATGTTTTCTTGTATTATTGTCTAAGTTTCCTAGATTTTGCTCTTACATTTAGATTCATGATCCATCTTGAGTTAATTTTTGTAAATGATGAGTTAAGGCTTGAGGTTCATATTTTTGCAAATGGTTGTCCTATGCTTCTAACATCATTTGTTGAAATTTGTTTCCCCAACTGAATTGCCTTGCAATCTTTGTTGAAATCAATTGTTCATATATGTGTGGGGTCGTTTCTGGACCCCCCCCCCTTCTGTTCCGCTCAGCTCTATGACTACCTGTCTCCCAGTCCTAAAGTGTCTTAGTCATTTTAGCTTTATAATTAGTCTTAGAATCAGGTTATGTAAATACTCCAACTTTGATCTTTTTAACAGTATTGAATCTTCTGGCCCAGGAACACAGTAATTCTCCATTTGTTTAGGACTTAATTTCTCTCGGCAATGTTTTACAATTTTTAGTTGACATCTCTTGTAATTTTTTATCAAATTTATCACTAATTTTCTTGAAGTAATATTAAATAATTACATTTTTTGAAGTTTTAATATTAGTACTATATTAGCTTGCATTAAAAGAGGATTTTTTTCCTGTCTTTTCTCTTTTTTTAAGATTTAGAGGAACTAACAAATGGAAATATTGTGTATTGTGCATAAAATGCTTTCCTCCTTAATTCTTGGTCAAATGCTATGCACCCATTTGAGATTTTGTAGGGGGAGGACCTTTAAACCTCCACCCTCTTAGGTTCTATGGCAGGAGCCTGAGAATTAAAATGACAGAAGACAGATGAATACGAGAAAAGCATACAAATTTTAGGTGATGTCAGTTTTTTATGTGCACATGGAAGCCTTCATAGGAAAGAAATAAAGACCCAAAGAAATACATAGGCCTGAGAGTCTGTATACCATTTTAACAAAGAACAATACATTGTAGAGACTTGTCAAGACAAAGGAAAGAGGCATTTGGGCTAGGGGCAATAAATTGTGGGAGAGTGACTAGGAAATATATGGGGGGAAACTAATGGAAGAAGAGGGTTATTTTATTAGGTCTGTTTATACCGATTTGTCTTGGCATCAATTCCCTGTCTCCAGTGCTAAGAATGTTCTCTGGGTGTGAAGGGAGGGCACCTGACTCATGGGAAATGTACGCCCTGCTCTAAGGTACAGAGGGGAGGTCAGAGAGCCCTTCCTGCACATGCTATTTCTTAAGTGCCTTCAGCTCAAAATCATCAGTGTGTCAGAGTGGCCTGTTTGGGTGCTATGTTCTGATTCCTTCAAGTTGTGGCCCTTCTCCATCTTTCTAGATGAGTTTTTTCTACACGATGCCAGTACGGTAAATGTTACAGTGGTTATTCTCTCCTCAATTAATTTGAGAACGCTAACTCCCACTCTCCTTTATTTATTTATATTGAGCCATTATTGGACTTAATTAAATTTCTCATGAACTTGACCTTATTTTACCTTCTACATTCCATGTGTCTTGAGGCTTTTCTTGATGGCACGTGGCGCGATGCCTTACACACCTCATGCATGGGGCACGGAACCCAGTCACTGATGCTTGAGTGCTCAGAGACAGCTTTCCATAAGAAACCTTAAAGTAGAATTATTTCTCTGAGGTAGAGAAATTGATATTTTAAGATAAACGTTGCTTATAATGTTCTTGGCTAGTTTATTGACGATCTGACAATTCACTGACGATTAATTATTAAATCACTGTTTCTCTAAAATACATGTCTGACAGTCATTTCCTTTGGAGAAATATTAGAAGGATGTGGTGAGATAACGTCAAAATGAAAAATCACGGCAAGACTGATAAATAACATTCTTTTTCAGCAGACTGAATATACAGGTGCCTGGGATTTATTTTCATTGGCTTTAAACTTGTGCCAGGTGTGACGAAACATAAAAGCTGTGCGTCTCAGTCACTTCACATAGATATGGCACTTACCCTAAAACGGACTCTTGCAGTTAAAGTTCTGGTGTGCTTTGTACCGGAAAGAAGGTTGCTGCTAGTAGAGGAAGACCCTAGAATCCTGTTCAGGAACAAAAACCTTAGGCGCAGAGGAACCATCTTGACAAGGAAACCTGTACATACTCTTTTTAACACTCAGATAATAGAGCATTCTAAATTAAGAGCCAGAAAGTGAACGTGACAGTTAAGCTGGCTAGGCCAACGTCCAGGAAAGCCCGCACTCACGGGGGGCTTCTCCTGCTGCCCAGTCATCCACCAGTGGGTGCACGCCGAGTGGTGACTGGGATACAGGTATTTGTAGGTCTGGATCTAGATGCAGGTGTACAGAAGGACGTACACATATGTGCTCATCTTCACAAAGTTTCCTACTAGGCAAATCAGTCAGAGAGAGAGATTGAGGGCAAAATTTAAGTAGGAAAAAAAAGAATAGGAAGTTATAATGGACCGTCTCCATAAGAGCATCAGATAATTTTTTTTATCACGTGCTGATGAAGCATCTAGCTCCTTACCTGCTGGTTGGCCTGGACTCCCTTGCCAGGAGCAGGCAGAGGCAGCACTTGAGAGGGAGCCCTCGGGTGGCCTAATAAATGGCACTTAGTGCCTGAGCAAAACTCTGGCTTCTAGTGTAAAAATGCTGGTCAAACTGACAATTGTTTCAAAAGACTAGGATTTTTGTCTCCCCAGAGCAGGAGAAACTCAGTTGGCCTGAGAAACTGAAGTTTGTTGGTACTAATAAGGAATGGAAAAAAGTAATAGTATTTCATATCTGAAAATAATTTATTGATTTATCAGAACTCTGAAAAGCCTTTCAATAAACAAAGTATATTATTAGAAATGGTGCTTTATCACCGCCAGAAAGACTTGACATACCTTTTATTCTCCACTTCTTATGATGTTTTGTATTATATTCTAAAGCATGCCTTAAAAAATGATTTGTAAAATAAAATCATTTAAAAATTATACTAGTGACATAGTAATGTTTTATAAAATAGACTTTTTTTTTCTCTCTTCATCAAGAAGTACAAACTCTTACAGAGCTTCGCTGATGAAGAATTGGAACCAGCTCCGTCTGAGGTAAAGGCAGGGCATGCGGAAAACAAAACAGTCCGTCCCAAGTCCTCGGTAATAAGCGCTTTCTCAGCGTAGGACGAATTGTGAATGGATCACACACCAGTGGAGCACTACCTTTGTGTCTCACTAGCAGTGTTCTAGAGGACGATCGATATTTGCAGGGCTTTGGGGCTCGGTGGAGCATCTTTTCAGATAATAGTTTTAGAAATCACTTTTGGGTTTCATTCCTACATTACCAAAACAAACCTTCTAAGCCACTCTTCTTGCAGGGAGCTTAGATTGTTGTCCTTCAAGGACATTATGGCATCCTTTTATTTTAGTTGACATTTTTCTGACTGTTTTCCCTTACTGTATATGCTCTTAGCTTATTGGCATCCGTTTAGCAATTTGCCTAGTATTACTACCAAGTTGTAGCTACTGTCCACATCTGTAAAATTACGGGCCTGTTTTCCAGATTATTTGTGAAGTACAAAGCACTGATCCTGACAGTCAACTATTCGTACTTTTTGCTGGGAGAAGTGATCACTTCTCTCTTCTAATGGAAGACCCAAGCTAATTTCCTGCTGAAGACCAAAGTCTTTATCCCAACTGCACGCCAAACCCTACTCCTACCCAGTTCTACACTGAACCAGAACGTGGTGGCCAACCAAAACATAACAGCAGAAAACACTTCTTTGTAGAACCTTAACAAAGGTCTTAAGAAAATCATCGCACACACACACATACGCATGTGGGTTTAACTGCTTCTCTCCTTATATTTCCTTTTTCAAGCCCTCAAAGAACTCAAGAATTTTCGTCAGGTATTTCTGTTTTGAGTCTGATTTATGAACTCTTCCTTGTCTGGCCAGGTGCCGGCCATATTCCACAATTCATAATCTGTCAACAGGAGTAATGGCCCGTTTCCAAAGGTGAAGCGTGACATTTCTTTCTGCATGCATCAGATAAACAGATTGTGTGGCTGCTCCGTGATCTATCTGAAGTGGGCTGAAGAGCACATTAACCTTTCAGCACACCCCTGTTTTCACTGTGGTTCTTTTCTTTTATGCTCTTCATTTTTCTTCATAAAAGGCAGACCTGATGAATAACACAACATCCAATCACTAGTAAGCAGGTTGCCCGAAATCTGGAAGGTGAGGGGGCCGTGGTACCCAGTAAATTTCAAAGCATCTCAACCTTCAGACCTTCGCATAAAATGCCGTTCGACGAGTATACAGTTTCAGTTGCGCAGATGAATAAGTTCTAGAGATCTGCTGTGTGACGCGGTGCCTAGTGTTAACAGTACTGCATTGTGCACTTAACATTTTGTTAGGAGGACAGATCTCATGTTAAGTGTTCTTGGCACAGTAAAAAGCAAGGAAAAAAAAGAAAGCCATTGAGATTAAGAGGAGAATTTGGTTTTTTGTTTTTTTCTCGCTCGGTTCCTCCACAGCGTGAGCTGCTTCAGTGACATGCGATGGAGAAGAACCCATGCCTCTTTTCTTTCCTCTGTTTCTAACACTAGACTGTGATGGGTCTTTTCATTCTAGGATTTAGGAGGCCGACTTCTTCAGGAGGAACATCTAAAATAAATGAGCTTCAAATGCTAGGCCCCATTTTGTTTCATTGCCATGAATTTTTTGTGTATATTGGTGGGGTATTTCTGCAGAGATAGAAAAATCTCTGTTTTTCCAGGTTGGGACACTGCTGTAGGAGGCATGCAGTACAGTTGGCTGGTGTAGGCCAGTCTAGCCATCTAAGCAGGAGCACAGATATGTAGACGATCTTGAATGGATACATGGTAGGACGGGCACTCAAAAATCATCAGGCACAAATAATACGGTAATTCACTTTCCAGGCAACATAGGGACTCTAGATTCTATGAGGTTGATCTAAACTTACCCAGGTTCACCATCTACGTCTTTGTGTGTGTGTACTTCTTTGTGTACAGACTACAATGGAGTGAAAGTCAAGTTTCAGAATTTAAGAAGGAAATGAGTGAGTTAAAAATAAAGGGAACTAGGGCATAGAATTCATTCCAGGAATGGAGTAACCAGAGAAAGCAAAATGAGATAGTCTGATCGCTAAAAGAGATATCAGTGACTGAATCGGTGACTGCAAGGCTTTGTTTATTTTTACTTTATTTTATTTAAAAAAATTTTTTTTAAGTTTATTTATTTATTTTTGAGAGAGAGGGAGAGTGAACAGGGGAGGGGCAGAGAGAGAGGGAGGGAGAGAATCCCAAGAAGACTCTGCACAGTTAGCACAGAGCCTGACATGGGGCTCAGACTCACGAACCATGAGTTCATGACCTGAGTTGAAACTGAGAGTCAGATGCTCAACCAACAGAGCCATGCAGGTGTCCCTATTTTATTTTTAATAATGAACCTTGGGTTTTAAGAAGGGAGGAAAGGAAATGGGGAGGGAAAAGAGAATAAAGACATGTGAAAAGGAGGGATTAAGTTTTAAAAGAGTGGCCTACCTCAGTGCTTCTTACTCTTTAATGTATATTGTTAAAGTGCACATTTTCATTCCGTAGGTCTAGGGGCAGGCTGGAGATTCTACTTTTCTCACAAGAACCCAGGCAATGCTGGGTTCTAGGCCCTCCGGATCTAGCTGGGAGAACACATCAACACATGAAACTAGTCATGATTGTTTGGGCCCCTCTCTATTACAGTGCAAAGAACACAAATAAGCGCTAAATAAATAGCAAGATACTTTCCAATAAATGCAATTAACGTCTCTCAGACTTTAAGGCTGACACATATCCTGAGTGATAAGGAGATCACTCATTAGACAGGAAAAATGGTGTTGCCATTGAGTACATGTGAATAGTGCATTTACAAATAAAAAAAATATTCTTAAGTAATTAAGAAAATATAAATGAACAGAGAAAATAAGTCAGAACCATCAAGGGTTATTATTAAAGTTTCAATTAGAAAACTTTCAATATCTAACATTTTTATACACACATGCTAACAGCTATGCTGATACATAGTAAAGAAAGTAAGGTCTTGTTCATTATCTGCACATTTTTTGCATCCCTTTAAAAAATCTGAACACGCAGTCTAGGTTAGCATTTTGATCTCTGCACTTCTGTGGGAAAGGAGAGAAGGCATGTGGCTTTGTAGTC
>PITB01032614.1:0-14811 GCA_004024585.1 Paradoxurus hermaphroditus
CATCCATCCATCCATCCAACCATCCAACCATCCATCCACCCAACCATCCATCCATCCACCTACCCATCCATCCATCCATCCATCCATCTGTCATCCATCCACTCAACCATCCATTCAACTATCCATCCACCCAACCATTCATTCATCCATCCATCCACCCATCCGTCCAAACATCCATCCATCTCCCGTGGATTAATACAACACTCAGATAAAAGCCAAAGTATTCACGACCCACCAAGCCTTCCATGACTTGTCCCTGCTCCCCACTGCCCCACATTGCCCGCCTATCTTCATCTCCCCTTCTCTTCTTAGTTTTCTCCCATCCCATACACACTGCCCTTCATGCTCTGCTCTAGATAAAATCCTGCCTCAGGACCTTTATGCATGATGTTCCCTCTCCCTGAAATACTCTACCCTCGCATGTCCACTCGATCCCCTCCCTCCGTCCCAGTTCTTACCCAAATGTCATCATGTCTGCCGTTCATCAAACGGCAGCCTCTGTCTACCACTGTTGCTTACTTTCCTTCTCGGTACTTTGCACCATCTCACGTTCTCTATACAGTGCTTGTCTCTCTTATTTAGTGTGTAAACTGCCCTCCCCCAGCTAACAGGACCCTCCAGCAGAATAGAAATTCTAGAATGAGGGGGTTTTGCTGTTTCACTTATTGGTGTATTCTTAGTGCTCCGAAGAATCCCAGCACACAGAAGGTGTTGGATATACATTTGTTGAACAGATAAATGAAGGTACGGAGGCAGCTCTGGGAGTTTTTCCGACCCGCTCTTGGAGGAGAATTCAGCCCAGCTGCAAGAGTTTGTGCTAACTCATTTCATCCCTACTGTTGCACGGGCCAGAACTCACATGAGAGTTAATATGCTGCTGGTGCCCTTAGGAAATGTCCTGAACTTTCCATGCAAGCCGTGCACTTGGCTCTTGGTGACTTCTTGTCCTGCTTAGGAAAACCTGAGGGCAAGGGAGGGAAAAAATGAACACTTCACACATTGCATCTTCAAAGCACTTACTAAACGCTCAAGTAATTAATTCCCCGGGCTCTCTGCGGAGTGGATTTTATTGTCTCTGTTCTGGCAGTAGGGAAATGGGTGTGTTGAGGAGTTTCTTCATTTTCCCAGGACCACGGAGTGGGCCGCGAGTGGCGCCGGCCCTGCGCTGACACGCTTTGAGTTTCTGGCCGGGAGGCCTCCGGTCTCCCTGCCGGTGGGCAGGGCGGTGGCCTCGGGTGGGAGGCGGGGGCGCGGACGGTCTTCTCGGAGGAGGACTTTCTTCCATTTTCAGAGGACTGTGGGAACCGGGCACTCGGGGGCTGTGAAAACATGGGAGCCCCCCGGACCCCTCTTTCTGCCAATGTTTCAGGACCAAGTTGAGGCTTAAGAGTAAGCTTTAAAAAATCTGAGGACAGGGGGCGCCTGGGTGGCTCAGTAGGTTAAGTGTCCGACTCTTGGTTTTGGTTTAGGTCATGATCTCACGGTTTCGTGAGTTCAAGTCCCCCATCGGGCTCTGCACTGACAGGGCAGAGCCTGCTTGGGATTCTCTGCCTCCCTCTCTCTCTGCCCCTCCCTCCTACTCGTGCTCTATCTGTCCCGCTCAAAAAATCTGAGCATGTGAACTGTTTCCCAGTGCAGGCCGTGGCCAAATAGGAAAGAGGTGAAGAGCTGGCTTATGCCTGGCTAATCTGAGTCCGGCCATAGTCCCAACTCCTCTGCTCCACGTTTTTCCTTCATCCCTTCCCCAGCAACACGAACCCATCTGATCTTCCATACAGTCGATTTCTCGCTCTCTTGGAGAAAGGCCAGCGATGAGGATAACTACTTTATATTAATGATATTGATGGGTACTCTGGATAATTAACATCCTTACCAGCTAATTGTTTCCATGCCACTATCTTCCTGTAGGCTTTGAACTGAGAGTTGAAAGATGTGTGTTTTCGGTTCTGCTCCTGACTTGCCAGGTACCAAGTGGGGTCTTGGTTTTCCCATATGTTGAATAAAAATAATAAGGACAGCGTAGAGAAACACTTATTCAGCATTAGGCGATGCTCTACATGCCTTAAATATAGCGTCTTAGTTGAACCTCACAACTCTGTGAGGCAGGCTCTGTGAGCCTCTGTGAGGCTGACGAAACTGAGGCACAGAGAGGTTAAATGATTAATCCGAGACCCAAGCTGGAAGGGGTCAGAGGTGTCAGAATCTAGGGAGTTCTGGCCAGGCCCAGAGTCTGGGCTTATAGCCGCTAGAGTGGTTTGAACCAGACACCGAAACAGACTTCAGTGCCAAAGGTAGTTTGTATCGAAATAACCCTTCCTCCAAAAATACGATAAAAGCTGGACAGAAAACCATGAAACAGCTATTTATAGAAACTGGACTGCACCAGCGCAGAGAGAATTTGGGGGTGGGTAAGATGCAAAGAAGAAGGGAAGTACACTGACATCCTCAAATTTATTATTTTTTAAAAAAATTTTAAATGTTTATTTATTTTTGAGAGAGAGAGAGAGAGTGCGAGTGAGGGAGAGGCAGAGAGAGAGAGGGAGACACAGAATCTGAAGCAGGCTCCAGGCTCTGAGCTGTCAGCACGGAGTCCAACGTGGGGCTTGAGCCCACAAACCATGAGATCATGACCCGAGCTGAAGTCGGCTGCTTCACCGACTGAGCCACCAAGGCGCCCCTGAGATCCTCAAATTTCTAAAGACTTGAGCAATTTGTGGTGCCGGGGAACAGAAGGTGAGCCCAGAGTGGCTGGCTGGCAGGGCTGGGCACATGAGAGGTTGGACTTTGGAGCTTTCAAAGTAGCTGGGACTTGAGAGGCACGTTGTGGGAAAGAGGGAACCACAGAGGTGTGAGCCCCCAAATACGTGCGCGGTTCTTCCTTGTGGTATTTCCCGACTCCCGGGCTGTATATATATGGAGCAAGACTTCCAGAAACTCAGGAGGCAGACACCTGTGGGAGACTGAAGAACTGAGCAGGGAGGAGAAGTGGACATCGCGTGTTTGGGGAGACAGACGTTGGAGTTCGGTGTGTGCCATCGAAGGAGACCTTCATGAAAGAGGAGTGAGGACCACGTCTTCAGAGTAAGAGCAAGACTGAATCAGACCAGCCCCACGAAGCCCAAACCAACTGTCTACACAGTCAAGGTCTTATGCCTCTGGTCTGTCTGCCTTCAGCGCTCTCTGAAGAAGGTTAACGCCATCCAGAGCTTCAACCATGTTTCACGCACGACGTCGGACATACAACCTAAAATTAAGAAGTGAAATAAACAAACGAACAAACAAGTAAAATTAAGGAGTATGCTAAGAAAAAAGACCATGTGACCAAAACCAAGAGGTAAAACACCCCTACCGTACACTCCAAACACACGTACTTAAGCGAAGGCAGTGATCATACCGGCAAACAAACGCATATGCTGCACTTGGGGAAATTATGTAGCAGAGACCTCACTAGTTAATATATTTATGAAAATAATAAAATATGCCAAATTTCAAGAGAAACCTATTAAGAAAAGAATCAAAGGGAATAGATCTGAGAAAATATCTCTGAAATAATAATTACACATGGTTCTTTAAAAAAATGCTTATTTTGAGAGAGAGAGGGAAAGAGAGCAAGAGAGCTTGTGCATACTAGCAGGAGAGAGGCAGAGAGGGAGAATCCTAAGCAGGTTCTGCACTGTCAGCGCAGAGCCTGATGTGGGGCTCAAACCCACGCCCTGTGAGACCATGACCTGAGCCAAAATCCAGAGTTGGATGCTTAACGGACTGAGCCGGCCAGGTGCCCCTGCACAAATGGTTCTAATAGCTGATTAGACTCAGCAGAAGAGAAGATTAGTAAACTGAACAAAAGCTCATTAGAAAACACACACACAGGATTGGAGCCGAGAAAAATAGTGGTGAATAACACAGCAAAGCATGTAAGACACATAGGGACACAATGGAAAGGTCCAAGATACGTACAATTGGAGTTCCAGAAAAGAGAAGAGAGAACGGGACAGAAGCAACATTTGAAGAAATACTGTATTTTTCAAAACCAAGAAGGACGGTAAGCCCATTTGAGAAGCTCTGTGAAGCCGAAGCGTATGAAACACGAGAAACCCCATCAGGGCACGCCATAGTGAAACTTCTCACGACCAAAGGCATAGGAATATCTTAAAAGCCATCAGGAAATAAGAGACATTACCTTCAGAGGAACAACAGTGAGCCTCGTGGCTGACTTTCCAAGAACACAAAAGCCAACTCCGATCAACCGTTAGTGGGGATTCTCCCTGCGGTGTTGGGAAAGATACCGGGCTCAGACTGAACTCATCTGAGATGTGTGCGGTGATAGATTAGCCGTGTCTGCCGCGTGCATGGAAGGGAGGAGTGGCATCCGTGCCACCTGCTGGCTTTGGCTTTGATGTCTGCTGTGATTTCCTCCCCTGAGTCGTCACAGAAGGCCTACTCATTCTGAACCACTTTTCTGGTACAGGGAAGGAATACCGACATTTATGGAAGATTCCAGCCACTCTGAGTAGGGGAGTTTTGGGCTATAGACAGTTTTCATTTTGTATCCCAGTGGGTTCTGTGTGACCTTGAGCATGACCCTTTACCTCCTGGAGCATCAGTTTCTTCAATTTTAAGGTAGTTTCAATAATAGTACTTAATGCGCGATGATGTTAGAGTTTTAAATGAATGCGTGGGAAGCGTAGAACATAGTGTCTGACACACAGTAGGTCCTCAAAACCAGTAGTTGCCCTTCTTCCCGCACAGGGCTGTGGGTCCCCAGCTGGCTGCTGAGTTCTACTTGTACAGGAAGCATTTTTTTCCCCCACTTAATCGACGGTTGTTGAGCGCCTACTTAGTCTAAGGTAACATGGTGGGCGGTGGGGACCGCAAAACAGATACAGTTCTTGAAATGCATGGTTGTCACCATCGACTGCGCTTCGAGAATAATTGAATGAGGCGTCCGGGCGAGCGTTTTCCTTTGACTCTTGGAGTTTCTAAAGAGTCGATGACACATCTCGGGGAAAGAGACATTCACAGGGACTGCGTTTTCCTTCGGTGAATTCAGATACCCACCCCTGGGGCGGGTTTAGCAGTAGCCGCATGTGTCCCCAAGTTCTTTTGTCTAGGAGGCTACAAGGATTCTTCCTGCCTGAAACCCGTCCGGCTTATCGCCCAAGAGAATTTCAGTCCATTCCTATCCCCATCTCTGCCGCCTCACCTCAACTGCCTATGCTCTGGCCTTTCCCGTTTCCCTTTTCACCTTCTAGGTGTCGTATTGACTAAAGAGAGTGAAGCAGGTTCCCAAAGGTTCCCAAAGGTCCTGGAAAGTTTATTGGCAAAGAGAGAGAGTTGTAATGTCCTCAGAGCAGAAGGAGAGAAAACGTGCCAATGCCGTAGTTACTTAAAGAGTCATCGTATAGGGAAGCAAGAGGCGGCCTGGGGCCAAATCTTGGCTCTGCGAATAGCCAGGTGGGCTTTGCCGGTGGTCCCCATGAGTGCAACTGGGTTCATAAGGCAGCAACATTGCGAGAAAGAACAAAGATGCGTACCGAGTGCTTAGCACAGCGAAGCGCCGTATTTTTGTTATTAGTCAGCTTCGCATGTTCCGAGAATCTGGAAGTCCCTGCCTTTGGAAGGCCTTCCCCGCCATGTGCTCTCACCAAAACATGCATTCCTTTCCAGGCGTGTAGGGACTTGATGTAAACCCACCCACTTTCCCGTGAACAGAAAATGCGAACACAGTTTTGGCCCCGAGAGCCGGTTCCGCCAAGAGCAGTAAAATCGTGGTGGTTAAGGCCCTAGAATTGTTCGGGAGGCCTGAGAGGTCTTTGGGGGAGCCAGCGGGGAGTGGCTGGGCAGACCTCAGAATGCAGCGATGGGAACGCTGTGCCAGCAACTCGCAGCGTCCGGCTGACCCCGGGTCAGCTCAGCTTCCGGGGGACCAGGCAGTTTAGGAGAATGGTTCCTTGACTCTTCTGGGGCTGAGGTCAGCATCTGTGCTTACCAGTGTTCCAGAAGCCTGGCGTGGCAGAGTTGGCCAGGTGTCCAACAAGTATCTGTGACCTCTCACCGTTCCCTTAGTGAGGGTATGTCACTTGGAGGTGGCTGGACAGGCAGGGATGGTGGTTCTTGGCTCCCTGCAGCCAGGTGGGGCCGTGTGACTGGTCCTGCCCGGGCGCTGTGAGCAGATGTGCGTGATTCCCGGGCCAGAGATTTTAAAAAGAAGTGGGACTTCTTCGTGTTCACTTTCCCCTTTAGCGATTAGCTGCACAAGACCCTGAGGTCCTCAGGGGACGGGGAGGTAGACCTACAAGATGTAACATGTCTGGGTCTCTGAGTCGCCATGTGCGGGAATACCCACTGGACCTACATAAAAAATAAATTTCCAGGGCGCCCAGGTGGCTCAGTCAGTTGAGCGTCTGACTTCGGCTCAGGTCATGATCTTGCCTTTGAGAATTCGAGCCCCGCGTCGGGCTCCGTGCTGACAGCTCAGAGCCTGGAGCCTGTTTCGGATTCTGTGTCTCCCTCTCTCTCTCTGTCCCTTCCCCATCTATGCTCTCTCTCTCTCTCTCTCAAAAATAAACATTAAAAAAAATAAATTTCCATTGGGTTAAGCCACTAGGATTTTTTGCTTTATTTGTTATAGCAGCTCGTGTTGCCCTGATACACCAAGTTAGGTATCCTCACATCCCACAGATTCTTAACCCTCCTGCTCTCGGTGACTCGGGGATTCTGGGATGGCAGCTCTAGTACCCACTCCCCCACCCCCGGACGCCATCCGCTGTATTTGGTCTCTCTAAATCTGGACGAGTGAAAATACCAACCGCACCAGGGGTTGGTGAAGATGTGGAGGATCTGGAACTTTCCTACGCTGCTGTAGGGAAAGCAGAACGGTACATCCTCTTTGCAAAACGAGCTGGCAGTGTCTCCAGCGCACGCCTGCGTTAGGATCCACTCGCTCCGCTCCTGGGTATTTCCCCGAGAGATTAAAGCACGGTGTAAACGGAGACTTGCACACACATGTTCACGGCAGCCGTATTACTCCTCACGAAGTGGACACAGATCCCCAAGCATTCCCCAAGGCCCCGCTCAGTGTCCTGCCCGCAGTTTCCGTGAGATGTCTACAGAACCCCTTGTCTTTAGGCTGTGCTCTGCATCGAATCCTTTAGAAAAAGTCCTGAATCTTCTGGCTTCTCTCCATCTGCATCTCGGACCGTGGCTCTAGTGGAAGCCACCAGCATTTCACGAAGACGGTGACCGCGACCTCCTCTCTGGTCTTCATCCCTTCCATTTCCCCCCTCTCCATTCCTTTCTCAACACAGCGGCCAGAGAAGTTTCTTTTGAAACAGATCCAATCATATACTTCCAACCGCTTCCCCACGTACTTAATGTAAAATCCAAAGTCCTTAACGTGAGCGTCAAGACGCCGGGTCATCGGACCATTGACCCAGTGCCTCCTTCCACTCTTTCTCTGACCACTGGTTTCAGCCACACTTGTCTCCTTACTGTTTCTCAAATATGCCAGTCTCTTCTCTTCCTTAAGGAAGCCATGTCCTTGCCGTTCTCTTTCCTTCTAACACGGTTCCCTCAGGATTTCCAAGTAGATTCTTAGTGGTCTCGGCTCAGATATCACCCACCCGGAGAGATCATCTCCGGACACTCCCATAAAATAACCTTCTATCCGCTTCTTGTTTCTCGCCTTTAATTTTCTTCATACCACTTACTACTATCTTTGTTATTCCGTTGCTTTTCTTTTGCGGTGTAAAATATCACCACTAACTCAGTGGCTTAAAACAACACCCATATATTATCTCATAGTGTCCGAGAGTCTCAAGTCTGGGTGTTACTTAGCTGAGTCCTCCGCTGAGGGTCTAAAGGGCTGTAGTCAAGGTGTTGGCTGGGCTCTGTTCTCATCTGGTGGGCTGACTGGGTAAGGATCCATTTCCAAGCCCACCAAGGTTATTGGAATAATCCATTTCCTGGTAGTCATAGGGGTGAGGGCCTTGGCTTCTTGCTCGATTAACGGGAGGCCACTCTCAGTTCCTAGAAAGTCCTAGAGGCTGCCTGTGGTTGCCCAACATGGCTGCTTACTTCATCAACCCAGCAAGGAAGGTCTTTAGAGAGGGTTGGCCAGCAAGATGGAATATTACATAAAGTTACAGAAATGACATTTCACCACAGCTGCCATATCGTATTGGGTAGAAACAGGTCATAGGTCCTACTCACACTAAAGGCAAGATAAGGATTACACAAAGCTATGAATACCAGGGGGCCAGAATCCTCGAAGGGGCAGCTTAGAGTCTGTCCATTGCAATTCTACTCTGCGTTTATTTATTGGTTGGTGTATCATCTGCCTCCTACACTCGACCACAAACTCTAAGAGTACAGAACCTTAATCTGTCTTCTTTGTGCACCTGGAACAGTCATTGGCACACAGTAGGTGCTTAGAATAGATTTCCTGAATGAATAAAATAACCTTATTTTGCTCGAGTTAGTTTAGTGAATTTTTGTCCTTTTAAACAAACAAAATGCCATGTTGAGACATGTGGCTTCTTGGTTTAAAATGTGATATCAGCAAAAGTGGTTTGTAAACTGTAAAACATTCTGTAAGTGCCAAGCACTATTCTTTTTTATGGTCTTACCATAAGTTTCCAAGTTTGTCTCCTTGGAAAATAATGTTTTAAATGTTTATTTATTTTGAGAGAGAGAGAGAGAGAGAGCGAGCACATGACCTGGAAAGGGACAGAGACAGAGGGGGACAGAGGATCCGAAGCAGTCTCTGAGATTACAGCAGATAGCCCAATGCGAGGCTCGAACTCAGGAACCGCGAGATCGTGGCCTGAGCTGAAGCGGACACTTAATCGACTGAGCCACCCACTCGCCCAGAAAATAATTTTTTTTTAAAATTAGCGCTGTCCAGCAATTATGTCTCATTCTCTCCCTTTTGGGAGATTGGCTTGGGATGGATTCCGGGTCTTGCACCGGCCGTTGGAAAGCGAGCGGACGTGATGCATGTTGCTTGTGGATGGCAGCTTTGAAAGCTGGCGTGCCTGATGACATTCTCTATCCCGCTTTGCCACGGGGACCCGAGATGTGTTTGGTAGTGTCTTCTCCTTTCACACTTCCTGCCTCCGCTTGGGTCCCTGACTGTTGGAGATTCCAAGCAGAGTTCCCAGCCGATTCCCAGAGATAATGCGTGAAACGAACCATCGACGGTGGAATCCACGGGGATTTGGGGCTTGTTTCTTACCGCCGTATCACCTGGCCCCTCGTGACGGAGGCGGTACCCAGCCTCCCTAGGATAACCAGCTCCTCCCCGCTCTTCAGTCTAGAACACACCGATTCACACAGGAGAAGCAAAACAGTTTGATTAAAAAATCCACGTCCGTCCTTATAACCGTGAGTTTGCTATGTTCAAGGTTTCTTAACAGGTGTGGTCGGTTACGTGGCCTCTCACTGTGCACTGGTTTTATCACCCTGAAGCATGACTTCCCATCCCTTTGCCCCTACCACCGTCCCAAAGTCAATTTCAGGCATCCTTGCGACGATCGTATTCACCCTCTCGCCTCCAGCTACTTGCTACGCCCAGCAGATCTCTTGAATTTCAATGCCTAATGCAGTTCCGAAAGACACCTTGCACCCACTTAACTGAATTCTCAGGCATCACTCAGTATTTTAAGAGCATCCCGGACACGTCACCGTTTTTCAGCGAAAGCTGCAGTCGGCCAACAAATGGAACGTAAGGAAGGGATGGGCTGGGAGACCAGACCCCCGCGGACCCCAGTTAACGGTTATTTCCCCCGGTCCTCCTGCGCAGAACCTGTACCAGCCTCACGGCAATGATTTCGTCGTACCTGCACCTTCTTAGGCCGGCCCCTTTCTCCCGTCACTCTCTCCGCCGGCTCATTCCTGTCTCAATGAAACCACGCAAACCAACCAGTTCTCTTGTAGAGTGCAGTTTTCCGAGAGATCCAGCTTGGGAGAAGTCAGCCTCAAAGTCCTCCGAAAGCTCCTCATGGGGACTGACTCGGGGGCAAGAATGACCGTTTCTCACTGTGGCCGTGGTGATGAATACACCAGAGTCATAAATCCGCGTATGCATTATCTGCACATCCATTTTCGTAACAATAGCAAATACGTTCCAGATGTGCGTCAGAGGTGCTAGGCTTTGCGTTGCTGACTCTTCATTTTCTCCGAGGTCTCTGCCTGGCCTGGCACTCAGCCTATAGTTTTTCTATCACAAAGATGGGTCATACCTGCTTAATAAACCGGAGGAATTCACAGCAACCTGAAGGAGCTGAAGGAATGCGGTTTTCAGATCCGATTAGAGAGACGTGGCTGGGTCCCCAGGGTTCTCAGGTTCAGCCGCCCCAGCCGACAATGTCATTCATTGTCTTCCGGGCCGTGTGCAGAGTGATTCGGGTTTCTGCACCCCCTCCTCGGAAGCCTCCTGTGCGCGGCCCCGGAGCACACCCAGAGGGGAGGTGACCACCAAGCTTCCTCTGTTGGCTTTCCGATCTTCTGCTGTTCCTGCAAATGTTCTTTGTGGTGGCCTTTGTAGGGGCACAGAGAAGGGAGCCCTGGTTTGGGTCTTTCTTAGGGACATCCCAATCCTCCCCTACGTTTTAGAACTTTTGCGTTTTGCTTGCGGGTGGTGGAAGGCTCTGGGACATGAGGTTTAAAGTCAGAATCCTGGTCTGTCCATTTACCAGACTGTGTGAGCTTGGGCAAGCCTGTTGACCTCTCTGAGCCTCTGATGGCTCACCCAGATATTGTAGATCTTAACACTTCACATCTCTTGGATTATTGTGAAGTAGAAATGAGATAATGCATGCAAAACTCTTGGCATAGAGTCTGGCGAATAGCAAACCCTTAATTAACGGTAGCTAATATCATTATCATTATTGCTACAACTGTCATAATAATTTAACATAAGCCTGGACCCGCACTGATTTTCCCATGGTGGAATGCCTTCTAGAAGTCCTCCCTGGTCCCACCTTCAAGTTTCTCATGAAATGTCCCATTGAGCACGACCCACAGAGCCCTGGAAACAGACATCATGGCCTCACATTCTGGAGCCACCCCAGTGACCTCGAGCTCTAGGTAATTGTGTTTTCCTTTCTGTTTGGAAAGAGCCATGCTGATTGGGGTTCGGACCCAGATCAGAGATGTAGAGGGACGTCCTGGGCTCTGGAACCAAGGCTGGGTCAAGATTTTCCTGTGGCCTGCGCCCTCCTGTTCCCCCAGGGTGGACTTCAGCAGGGCACACAGCAGGCGCTCAACACGTGTTGAATGAGGGGCTGGAGAAGGGACTGAGCAAGCAGGCATCCTTGCAATAGGAAGCTGTAACGCGAGAATGACAATGACGTTGGGCTTGATGACTTCCTGGGTGCTGAGATCTCTGTGGCAGGCAGCAGGCCAGTGTGTCTGACGTTTTTCATTTGCTGCTCAGGGAATACTCTGTGGGGTAGACACGATGAAGCGCCTTTGAGAGGTAAGGATGTTAGAGGTTTCGGCTGAGACCTCATGACAGTGAAGGGTAGAGCCTGGATTCGGGGCCAGGGAACGTGGAGAGAGTTCTCGCATCTGCCCATCAGGTCGTAGGCCTGCCTGACTCAGCCCCTCCAATGTTCACAGTCTCCCCCTGCCCCCTTCCAGTTTGGGACGGCACAGGTGGCAGCCTGAAGTTGGAACAGCAACGTGTCAATCCTCTCCTTTGTTTTTTCATTTTTCATTTTTTTATTAAAACGATTTCTTTAATGGCTACTTACTTTTGAGAGAGAAAGAGAGAAAGAGACAGAGCACGAGCTGAGGAGGGGCAGAGAGAGAGGGAGACACAGAATCCGAAGCAGGCTCCGGGCTCTGAGCTGTCAGCACAGAGCCCGACGCGGGGCTCGAACTCACGAACTGCGAGATCATGGCCTGAGCCGAAGTCGGACGCTCAACCGACTGAGCCCCCCAGGCGCCCCTCAATCCTCTCCTTTTAATGTTTGTTTAATTTTGAGAGAGAGAGAGAGAGAACAAGACAGAGCACAAGCAGGGGAGGGGCAGAGAGAGAGAGGGAGACCCAGAATCCGAAGCAGGCTCCGGGCTCTGAGCCATCAGCACAGAGCCCAACATGGGGTGTGAACTCACGAACCACGAGATCACGACCTGAGCCGAAGTCGAATGTTCAACCGACTGAGCCCCCCAAGGCGCCCCTGTAGCTCTCTGTTTCTAAATGCAAAGATAAAAAGTCTACAAGAAACACAGCCACATACTGAAGAGATAAATTTTATGCCTGTCGTTTTATTTAAACCTCGATTACTTTTATTTAAAGTTTCTTCTTTTTTAAATTAAAAAATAAATCAGAAAGCATAAAAGGAAATACAGCACAGACTCCCTCCTTCCCCTGTCCAGAGCCACCGGCCTCTTCTCCCAAGGAGCAACTCAGGCTTTCAATTTCTTACGTGTCTTTCTAGAAAGAGGCAAGTGTCAGAGGCTTCAATAAGGATGGGCAGAATTTTCCTTTTCACGCATACCTGGTCTGTTTCTGTTGCTTGAGCTCTTGACCACAAGCTTGGCGTAAAGAGAATTAAGATAATAATTGTGAAAAGACACCAATACATTCTTCGACCGTGTCTTCTGTCCCAGCTTCAGAAGCGGACGTGGGGGACGGTTTCTCCTCCTACCGAGACAACCGGCTGTGGTCTCTCGGTTCTCCAGTAGCTGCCACAATTGAGCCTCCAACTCCCAACGGGGGAGCAAGTCACGGGCAGGCCTTTGATCTCTGGTCCCATCACGCATGGTCTCCATGGCAACCGCCGTGCCCCAAGTAGTGGAGAATGCCCCCCATTGTTCTGTCCTTCCCACCTTCATTCCGCCTTAATTACCTGTGCCCATTCGGGCAGGTTCGGGCTCCTTCCGACCCTCCTCGGCCGCTTCTGTTTCTTTATGTACCTGCCCTCCGTGGCCCCGGGATGCCTCTGCTGCTCCCGTGGGCCTGGGTTCACCCCTCGGTTCCCCGAGTCGCTGAGTCCTAGGAACTCTGTCCAGGGAGTGAGTCACTTTGTGCTCTAAAGCCTTGGGTTCCTCCTCTGTACAAAGGGTGTAAAAGTGGTCGGAGGGCTGAACCCAAACACCTTCGAAGCGCGGTGGCTGTCATGCAGGCAGTCATCAATAAAGGTGGGGTGTCTTTATCACAGGAGAAGGGCTCCGGGACCTGCCGACTTCTCTAGATTTGGTCGTGGGGGTTGACCTGTCACTGGTGACTGAACTTTTACCGTCAGCCTTGAACTGTCTGTCATCTGTCTGTCTGTCTATCACCCGTCATCTATTTAGAGAACCCCCTGCGCCCCCCGATCCATGGTTCCACTCCCTGCAGTTTTCACCTGCAATCGCTGTGGCCTGGGAGCCCACGACCCCCCTCCTGACATCCGGCCAGGTCGCTAGTAGCCCAGCCCTACGTCACGTGCCTTCCGCTTGTCACGTTGGTGTTTTATCAACTCACGTCATCACGAGAAGAAGGATGAGCACAGCACGAGAAACTTTCCGAGACCACATTCACATACTGTATGAGAGTACGTTGTTATAACTGTTCTATTTTATTATTACTAGTGGCTAATCTTTTACCGAGTCTAATTTATAAATTAAATTTTATCCTAGGAGCCCCTGGGTGGCTCTGTCAGTTAAGCGTCTGACTCTTTTTTTTTTTTTTTTAAGATTTTTTTAAATGTTTGTTTATTTTTGAGAGAGAGAGTGAGTAGGGGAGGAGCAGAGAGAGAGGGAGACACAGAACCCGAAGCAGGCTCCAAGCTCTGAGCCGTCAGCACAGAGCCCGACGCGGGGCTCGAACCCACAAACCGTGAGATCATGACCCGAGTGGAAGTCGGACGCTCAACCGACTGAGCCCCCCAGGCGCCCATGGACATTTCTGATTTTATCTTTTGCGTGATGATGTGATGAACTCTCAGAGACCGGTGGGGGGGCCTGGACCCGGGGCGGGGTGCTGGGATTCTCCAGAACCATGTTTCTATAGAAGTGCCAAGTGACCTGGTGGTACTCGTAAGACCACCCCCCCCATGCTAAATAACACGTACGCTGTTTTATTAACAACACCGATGGATTTTTCTGTGAAAAGAAGCATTCCTTGCCCACAGCGAGACTGTGTAAATTCAGTTTTGTTGAGAAGCAAGCATTTATGCTATTATAGACGTGCAACTGTGACAGTTTTGGGAGGGGAAGAGCCATTTATCCAAGGCGTAAGAGGAGGTGGGGATGGGTGTTAAGTAGGGAAACAGAAGAGAGAAAAAGCTGGGCGTGGTCTCCCCTTCCCCTGCGGGGCTTGGAAAGACCCCGGCCGGGCAATTGTACTTTGCACAATTGCGTTTGGTGAGAGCCCGGCTGTCTTCCTCCCTGTCTATGCAGAGAGCCCGTGTTTCTGAAACGGGGGTGTTCTCCCCAGAACCCAGGACTCCGAGGGCAGGATTTCAGATATTGGAATTTTTTTTATTTTTTTGAATCAGAGATGGTCTTGCCAGTCCTGGCGGTGGGGAACGAAGCTGTCTGAGAGCCGCCGATAAACTCGCCGGGCCCCGCTTGGGCAAACCCGGTGCAGCGGGTGCAAACCCTCTGATCTCCTGGGGCCGGGCGCGCAGCGCAGGAGAATGAAGCTGACCCAGGGAGCGTCTGGGGTTCCGGGCGGGAGACCGATGACACTCTCCAGCGAGGCCTTCCTTTCGATGGGCAGTTGCTCGAGGGACTGTCGGCAGATGTCTGGGAAGGCGTAGGGAAACTGGGGAGGTAGAGGGAAGCCGAGGGGAACCGCACCGCTCCGCCAGGAGTGAG
>PITB01032615.1:0-14797 GCA_004024585.1 Paradoxurus hermaphroditus
TCAGCACAGAGCCCGACGCGGGGCTCGAACTCACAAACTGTGAGATCGTGACCTGAGCTGCAGTCGGACGCTTAACCCACTGAGCCACCCAGGCGCCCCCTTAGCCGGCCCCTTCTTGAGATCTGTTGTTTACCTTCCTGTGCATTTATTTATTCTTTTGCTGCATAAAATATATGTTAATCTATGTCATTTCTCCGTGTCTTACCATCTATATATAGACGGTGTCATAACGTACACAGTCTCCTGCCATCTGTTTCTTCGCTCAGGTTGTTCACGAGAGTCATCTGGGCCCAGAGTGCCGGCTCTCGCTGCCACAGGAGAAGCCGTGGACTCCGCCGGATCCCAGCTTCTGTATCTATCCGTCTGTCGATGTTATTTGGGTCGCTTCCAAGTTTTAGCTCATAAAATAAGGTACAGCTCGAACGTTCGGAACGCGTCTCCTGGAGCCCACCGGGAAGAGTTTCTGTTCTGGACAGGGCTGTCCGTTCTGCCAGCACCTGGGAGTCACGTGGGGCCGGTTTCCAAAATCCTGAGGTCAAGGCTGTGCCCCAAAGTGATGAAACCGGAATCTCCCAGGGCGGGGCCCAGTGCGGCGGCCCCCGGGTCATTCCGCCGAGTAGCCAGTGGTGACGAGCACGGCCCTAGGCCGGGATCCTCGGAGCGTGGCGCTCCAGCCTCGAGTCTGTTCAACGTTCGCTCTCGGTCCCTGGACCAGGCCTGGTGAGCGACAAGCTGTTCTGGCAAGACCTCCGGGGGTGGGCATAATTTCTTCAACAGTTCCCTCCCCTTGACTTTGTTTCCGGGTTTGAAATTCCCAGCAGTTAGAGGTTGGACCTTTTGCCTGAATTTCACCTTGGGGTGGTCCAATGTTCTGGACTTTCGCCCCGTACTTTCATACCTTTTTGTGTTTCACTTCCTGGGAGGTTTTTGTCTCATCTTCTGTCCCTTATGATGCATTTGTAAATTCTTTCAAAAAAATTTTTTTAATGTATGTTTATTTTTGAGAGAGAGAGAGAGACAGAGTGCGAGCAGGGGAGGGGCAGAGAGAGAGGGAGACGCAGACTCCGAAGCAGGCTCCAGGCTCTGAGCCGTCAGCACAGAGCCCGATGCGGGGCGGGAACCCACGAACCGCGAGATCATGACCTGAGCCGAAGATCGTGACTTTAGCTCAGGTCATGATCTCGAGGTTCCTGGGTTCCTGCCCCGCGTCGGGCTCTGTGCTGACAGCTCGGAGCCTGGAGCCTGCTTCGGGTTCTGCGTCTCCCTCTCTCTCTGCCCCTCCTCCGCTTGCACTGTCTCTGTGTCTCTCTCTCAGAAATAAAAATAAAATTTTTAAAATGAAAAAAAAGTTTGTAGAACTCATTTGGATTATTTGTAGGCATACTTAATTTTCTTTTTTTTTAAACATCGATGGCCTTGTTTTTCCATTCGTGGTGAGGTTTGCGAGCTCTCCTAACACACACAGATCCAGCTCATTCCTTTCGCTGCGGCTTAGCGGCCGCTCCAGTGCCAACGTACCGCGCTCCTTTCCATCCATCTCTCGATCCACGCATCTCGGAAACATAAGCGACTGTGCTCTTTTGATCACCACACGGGCTCAATGCAAATTCTAATCTTTATTGAATTCGGAAGCATAACTTGTCACAGGGAAACAGTCAGTCATTTTACGTCTGCCAGCGGCAAGGGCAAAAAAGCTAACGGTGGGGGCCTGAGCGCCCAGAGACAAGGCCCTTCCAGGACCCGTATGGGGGCCAGCGGGAGAGTGGCAGGAAGGAGGAGAGAAGCAGACACGGACACCGACCCCAACACACACACACACACACACACACACACACACACACACACACACTCTCTCTCTCTCTCTCTCTCTCTCTCTCTTTCTCTTTCACTCAATCTCTGTCTTCAGGGAAGGGTTTTCCAGAAGCAGTTGCTCACACTCTGAATTACTTAGTTTTCATGCCAAACTGAACCTCCTGGAGAGAAGTGAACTGAAGGCTTAGGGGAGCCTCGCGCCCCAGCTGGGGACTCGGCTGCAGACTGCTCTTCAAATTCCCAGTGTCCGCCAGAACCCTTCCGAGCTCCGCCAGCCGGGGAGAGGCTGAGCAAGACTTGGGGAGGCCCAGGAGGGGTTCCAGGAAACCTAAGCAAGAGCCGGGTTTCAGCCGCAGCTCCTGGGCCGGCTTCCAACGAAGGGAGGATGTCGCTCCCAATTTCCAGAGTCCCGGGCAGAGGGAGGGTAGGCGAGTCTCTCATCCCCCACTCTCCGGACCCAGCGCTCACCTCTAGAGGCCAAGCTCAGCTCTGAAGGGCAGTGTTCAGGGTTGGGTATTTCTTCCGTTAATACAAGTATGGGGAAAGCCCAGCGCAGTGCCCTCTAAAACCACAGTGCATGTGGGGGGGCGGGGGGGCCTCAGGCTGGCCCGAAGGCCCTTGCAGCCCAACCCAAGACAAGGGCAAACTTAAAATGCACAAGGAGGGAAGCAGGGGGAGGGTGCGGGCAAAGGACAATAAATAAAGGTCATGGGTGAGCGACGTGGCTGGGGGCTGGGGGGTGGGTGAGGAGGGCGCCCAGGGGAGAAGGGTGCAGAGAGGCACTGAGTGAGGGGGGAAGCAGACTCAGCCCCACAAACACTGGTTTGTCGAGTCAGAGGTCACGTCCAACAGGGCCGGCCGGCTGAGGGCTCCGAGACCGGTCAGGAAGGAGCTGGGAGGGGCCCCAGGACCCTTACGACTTTTTCTCGCTCTCAGCCTCCTCCACGGAATGTCAGTCCCGTGCACCCGTCGTGCCTCTGCCAGCAGACAGAGGGGACTTTCAGAGGCCAGGTCAGCAGCGGGGACTCGCCCGGGCGTGCCTTGCGCCTTGAGGGGAGAGGAAAGAAAAGGCCACTATAGGGTACGTGGAGGCGGAGTCCCTCCCCAGTGACAGCTTGACCCTTGGGAATGAAGTGGAGGTGACAGCACGGAAGGCAGGCTCCTTGCCGGGGTGGCCCCGCACCTGAAGTGGCGGCCGTCTCTGAAACCCGACAGGGATCTGCCGGGCAGGCCGGGGTGGGGGGGGGGGCGGGCGCCCCGGCCTGAGAACCGCTCCGTCTCATTGCGTCGTTGCTGGCAAATCGTCTACTCTCTGTGCTTCGCTGTGTCCACCCACCCGTACCCAGGGTCATGGACGCGGGTGGTCTTAGATGCCAGAAAGAGCAAATGGGCGTGGGAATATAAAACTTCCCTGTCGGAGCACCCGGGCGGCTCAGTCGGTTGAGGATCCGACCTCGGCTCCGGTCATGATCTCACGGTTCGTGAATTCGAGCCCCGCATGGGGCTCACAGCATCGGCGCAGAGCCTGCATCCGATCCTCTGTCCCCTTCTCTCTGCCCCTCCCCGACTTGTGCTCTCTCGCAAAAAAAAAAACAAAAAACAAAAAACTTCCCTGAGACCAATCCTCTGAGTCGTTTCATAAGCCCTGGACGCTCTCTCCGCTCTGGGCCACACGGCCCGCCCCACTGCTGTTTGCTGAAGGTGTACTCGGGCTCGCACTCAGCTCGGCCACTGCCTTTACCCTCCCTGCGACCCCACGAGGAACAATAATGGAACTGGGCACAGAGAGATCAAATATTCGGTTGAGTCCCACGATTGCCAATATCTGGCTCTTTTTCATCTATGAAAATGCAATTTCGTACGGTTGAATTTTACGGTCGGTCCAGGTTCACATGTCTGTGGGCGGCAGGGCTGGGACTAAAACGCGGCTGAATCCAAACCGGCCTCCGTGGAGGGTTTCGGGAGGCTGGAAGGGGGGGGAGAGGGTCCACTCCGCAGCCACGGTCACGGGGCCGCTCTCTCCCGGAGACTCGCCTGGCGCGGCCTCTGTTACACGCCCTTGCCCCGTGGCTTCCCGGCACCATCGAGGCAGGAGAAAGGGGAGGAGGGAAGGCAGGGAGTGGGTGGGAGCTCCCACGAGGTTTCCGGGAGGGTGACTGCAGCACGCCGGGCTCCCGCACCCCTGCACGCAGATGCCCGCGCGGATCTGCCCGGGGACCGCTGGGGGGGTCAGCTGCTGTGCCGACCCGCACGACACGTGTGCTGCGTGCCCACCAGTCTGCTGGCCCGGGGGGCCAGGTCTAGCTGAGGCGTCTTTCTTTCCTTTTTTTGAAGATTTTGCTTAAAAAAAATTTTTTTTAATGTTTTTTTCTTTTTGAGAGAGACAGAGTGTGAGCGGGGGAGGGGCAGAGAGCGGGGGAGACACAGAATCCGAAGCAGGCTCCGGGCTCCGAGCCGTCAGCACAGAGCCGGCCGTGAGGCTCCATCGAACCCACGAACCACGAGACCATGACCTGAGCTGAAGTTGGACACTTAACCGACTGAGCCCCCCAGGTGCCCCAAGTCCTCTCTGCAGCCAGTGTGGGGCTCGAACTGACAACCCTGAGATCAAGATTCGCGTGGGCCACTGACTGAGCCAGCCAGGCGACCCTGGCGGGGGCAGCACTGAGGACCTCACCGCGCCCACCCCCCTCGCACGATGGTCCCCAGTTCCCGGGCAGGGACAGCGGGCACAGCAGGGTGGAGGTTGGGTTCTCACGCTTGGCTTCCACACCCGTCAAACGCGGGTAATGAGTCTCCCAGCCACTACTATAGCACTGAAAGCAAGGGTATCTTCGGGGCGCCCGGATGGCTCCAATCAAGATGGCCTGACTTTGGCTCAGGTTTGTGAGACTGAGCCCCATGTCGGGCTCCACACGGAGCACGGACCCTGCTTAAGACTCTGTCCGTCTCCCTCGGCCCCTCCCGGTCTCTAAGCCGCCAGCTCCGCGGGTCCTGAATTCTCCCTCTGATTTTGGTCTGGGCGGATCTGGGCAAGTTGACTCGGCTTCCTCGGCCACATGCTAGGTTTCTGGAGGTCAAGGCCTGTCTGCCACCTGCCCAGGCCGGACACCCAGTGGGGCTTGGTGAGGACTGGGGTGCCTGGCACACAGCAGGCGCTCTTGAAACGGGAGTTGCTAAGGCCACTGCGGAGATGGGGAAATGCTTTGAAAGACTACACGTTGTCCAGAGGGGTGGATGGTAACACCCGTTGTTGTGATTGCTAAGAAGGGAAGGGGTGGTTGTGGTTATTTTGGGTCCCTCTCTGTGCGCTGCAGGCAGGTGGGGCCTGGCTCCCGTCTGCTCCCCCAGTGCCTGGCCTGGCGTTGGATAAACACGGAATTGCCAAATTCACGTAGCACTCTCCGGTCTGGGGGACTTGAGGGAGGGAGGGAGGAAGACCACGGGGAGCTGAAGAGGGAGAGGAGGTGGGCGGGTTAGAAGGGGCGGCTTGGTACTCACAGGGGCCCTTGAGGTCCGGCCGGGGCGGGGTGCCCGGCTGCGGGTCCGCAGAACCGGTCCCGGTCTCGCCGGCCAGGCTGCTCTGGCTCTCCGAGGGGTGGCCGGGCTGGCGGGCGGGCCCCACCTTGGGGGACTCCGTGCGGCCACCTGTAAGAGACCGCGGGTGGCTCTCTGGACCTTGAGACAGGGACGATGTTAGCCTGACAAGGAGCTGAGCCGAACTCTTCTCGCTTGAAACGGCGGTGGGCATCTGTGGGATCGTCTGCCCGGAGCCCCTTACCAGCCGCCCCACGTGGTTGTCGTGTCGGCTGTGACCCCACCTCCTGGCCTGTGCTGATCGGCCCAGGATATATACGGGCCACCGCACGGGCCCTTGGGTCAGTTCGGTGAGGAACAAGGCACGCACATGAACACTGGCAAAAGGGGGGAGTTCCTCCTGACTTCGTAGAGCGAGGAGAGGAGGGGGTATGTCTCCATAATCCAATGGGGTTATTTTTAAGTTTGTCTATTTCGGTAATCTCTACACCCAATGCGGGGCTTGAACTCTCGGCCCGGAGCTCTACCGACTGAGCCAGCCAGGCGCCCACACCCCACCCCGCCGTGGGGTTATTAATGGCTGCCTTTATTAACCAACGAATCTGCCCTCAGATGCGGTTGTGATCCTTGCCAGGGCGGAGAGTGCAGAGGCAGGGCCTGTGCCGAGGAGGATTCTGAGGCCGTGGCAGGCTCTGTGGGAAAGAGTATCGTGATCTACTAGTAATGTCTGCCATGGGCACAGGCGTGCGCGCAGAAGTGCGTGAGCCGGGCACCTGCCGTCTCTGATCTAGCCCGAGCTGCCGTCCCCGCCGGGAGTTCCTTCCCTATCAGCCCTGGCAGATCGCCCAGCCCCAGGACGGCACCGGGAGGCATGTCATTCCAGCTTGGGGCCGTTATTATAAAGCCCTTTGCTTATGCACTAAAACCAGCCTCCCTGAAATGTCTTTCAAATATCCCACTTCTAACCTCTGGAGTAACTCTGAGTGACGCTGGTCCCGGGAAGGCCCTTCCTGTGTTTAAAGGAAGGCAAATGTGCCCGAGGCCTTCTCTGCACCAGCCTCGAGGCCCCGTGAACTGTCTTTCACGTGACAAGGTTGCAGAGGAGAGCTCAGGGATGTCAAACTCAGAAGAAACTTTGGGAAATAGAGGGGGCGCCTGGGGGGCTCAGTCAGTCAAGAGACCGGCTCTCGATTTTGGGTCAGGTCATGATCTCATGGTTTGGGAGTTCGAGCCCCGCTTCGGGCTCTGGGCCCACAGGGCGGAGCCTGCTTGGGATTCTCTCTCTCCCTCTCTCTCTCTCTCTCTCAGAATAAATAAACTTAAAAAATAAAAATAAAAAAGAAGGAAACAGAGGCCCAAACGGTCAGCGTAGGCGTTCAGGGCCCCACTGTAATTTCACGGCAGAGCTGAGCCCTGCGAACTGCGTTCCTGATTTTCGAGGCTGTCATCCCCCACGGGACACAGCGTCATCTTGGGGATGCTGGCGGTGAGCGTGGGGAGGGATTCTAGGTGTTCAGGCGGGCTGGCTAGATCCGCCCTCCCTCCCCCGCCCCTGCACACACGCCTGGGGCTCCCCTCCCTCTGCTCTGCGGTGGTGCCAAGCTTCAGCTCGTGCGTCCCCGCCCCAGGCCCGCTTCTCCTCCCCGATCTGGAACAACTCCGTAGACACCTGCTGGGGAGCCGCGACCCGAGGAAGCAGCGAAGCCGCCGGCACCCGGGGCTTCGGAACCGAGCAGCGCACTTGTTACGCTTACCTGACTCCCCCCGGGGTTTGTCACCTTTGGGGTCCCTCGGCCCGGGTGGAAAGAGTCTGTCCTCCAGGCTGGAGGAGCTGAGATCCGAGTCACTGTCACTGTCGCTGGAAACCACTGGAAAGAACAGACACCAGCATAGGGGGTTACCGCCACCGGTCACTACCAGCAGGCACGCAGGTCGGAGGGGCCGGGGCAGGCCTCCCCTCTGCCGGGGCGGAGCGGCAGAGACCCTCCGCGCGTCCTTGGGTCTGGGGCACACGAACAAAGGCCTGGGGACGGGGACGGCAGGGCACTCCTTTCTGGCACCGAAGGGGCGCGTCCTGGTGGGAGAAGGCTGTGACTCGGGTCCGGTGTGAGCAGGACCCGCCCCAGGGGCACACGCAGAAGCCCCTTGCTGTGACGGGAGCCAATGACCCCCTTTGGTACCGGCGCCACCGCCCTGCGGTTGCACTTGGCAATGCCGAGAGGTGTGAGGCCATGCGGTTTGGCCTTGTAACCAGGCAAAGCCTCTCCGCTTGTAGGGAAACCGCCAGTCCTCGCCGGCCCTCCGGAAGCCCTCCCCCAGCACCTCACGTGTGCTAACTCCCTGAAGCTTCGCGACAACCCCGGTAAGATAGGGTTATCTTCGTGTCACGGGTGAGGAACCTGAGGCACCGGCCCACGGCAGTAAGTGGGAGACTGGGATTAGTCCCCTAGCAGGCTGGCTCCGCGCCCTGTGTTTGCGACCCCTCTGATTTCACTGGAAGCAATGACGTGGGAGTCAGCGGGCCGCGGGGCTCACCCCGGATCTTCCAGTAAGTCGCGGGGGGGCCCTGTGAGTGCAGGAGGGAGCCGGGCTGATGGGACCTGAGTCCCAGGAGAGGGGGAGCACGGGAGCTCTCGCGGCGCACGCCCGCTGTGGTAGAAATCTTTTCTGGACGAAACGGGACCATATTTGGCTGGCTGATCAACAGTGGGAGTTGTAATACAGGACATATTCATAGGTTAAACATTCTACTTAAGAATTTTTTTGAAGTTTATTTTGAGAGAGCGTGCGCGCATGCACACGGGGTAGAAAGAGAGGAGAGAGCGAGAATCCCAAGAGAAGAGAATCTCTGATGGCCAGGCTCGACCCCACGAACTGCGAGACGGCGGCCCGAGCCGAAACCGAGAGTCGCACGCTGAAGCCACTGAGCCGCCCGGGTGCCCCTCTGTTTTCGTTTTAAGCACAGAAATGTACACCTGTTTGCCAATGTTTTGGTGCAGGGCCTGGGTGCTGCTTTGAGGTCGGGCCCGCACGGTCTCCCGTGTCTAAGCCGCTTCCGTATTGCCTTGTCTGTGATTCCCGGGTTCGGTTTCTGCAAACTGCTTAACGACGCTGGCAGAGCAGGAGTGCAGAATCCTTCCCGTCTTTTCCAGTCCTTTCTCCTGCCTTTTACAGTCGCCCTGCCCACACCTGATTCGATGGCTTTTTTAAGCAAGTAGCTTCTATCGAGACTTTCCAAAGTCCTAGTTTTAATGAAATGACTGTCTTTGCTGGCTCTTTTCATCAGTTTATGTAACATTTAATTAAATGATGTAATTCTAATACCAAGTACAACAGCACAGAAAGGTCTGGGATCACAGGTAAGGAGCTCTCAGAGGGACTGACTCTGTGGATGGGGTAAGAGTCAGTGTGCCTTGGGGGGCGCCTGGGTGGCTCAGTCGGCGTAAGTGTCCGACTTCGGCTCAGGTCATGAGCTCACAGTTTCGGAGTTCGAGCCCCACGTCGGGCTCTGTACTGACAGCTCAGAGCCTGGAGCCTGTTTCAGATTCTGTGTCTCCCTCTCTCTCTGCCCCACCCGCCCCCCGCCCCCCGATAAATAAACATTAAAGAGTCAGTGTCCCTTGCCAGGGAGTACGAGGCAACTGGTTCCGGAGGGAGGCTGGGAGGGGCTGGGTGCCCTCTGCCCGGCACTGTGCCAGGTGCCTAGACAGCACTATCTGCCAATCAGCCCCGTGCCGTTGGGACTTGTCTGGTGGGAGACGGGACTGGAAGTGAAACCAGTCTATGCCAGCGGTGGCTCTCAGCTTTCATCTGATCAGCCGGGCCCCCGGAGGAGCAGCTGACAGAGGAGGACCCCGAGCCAGCATTGACAGCCTGCAGGAAGACGAGCCTGGTGGGGCAGGGAAACCCACGGTGGGCACGGGCGCGGCAGCGGTAGGACCCATGCCAAGTAGCTTCTAGCCGGATCTAGGGCCTCCTGGAAAGACCTGGTGCCTTCAGCCTGGGTCACCTGTCAGCACAGGGAGTCACGGGTCACAGAATTCGGCAAGCGGAGGTTTGGAGCTGGCCAGCCATAGTCAAGAGACTCTCAACCCCGCAGCTTCTGTAGCAGCTCGTCCGGTACGCTGGGGAAGCCCCGATGACCTCTTGGCTCTTCTCTCTCCCTCATCCCCACATTCTGCCAGGTTCGTGTCCTAAATAGTTCTGCAGCCAGTGGCCTCCTCGCCGGGGGTCATGGCCCCTGCCCACCTCAGGGCCTTAGGTCTCCAGTCCGGTCTCCCTCAGCAGCTTCCTCCCTCCCCCCCCCATCACCCCTCCTGCGGGCCCCTCCTTCTGCGCAGAGGGGAACGCTCCGGCTAACACACAGATCCCAGCCTGGCCCTGTTTCGAGCCTCCCCGTAACCCACGAGCCCACGCTCCTGATCTTTGCCTGCTTCTCTAGCTTCATCCTGCACAGTCTGCTCTTACCCAGGCTTCTCCACGCCTCTCCGAGCTCCTACCAAACCGCCGGGCGGAGCCTCCTGCAGTGACTGGCTTCCCGCTGCCCAGACCGCCCTGCCCGTGGCTCTCCTCCCGGCTCCTCTGTTTCTTTCTTTAATCATCTCTGCACCCACCGTGGGGCTCGAACTCACAACCCCGAGATCAAGAGTCACGTGCTCCACCGACTGAGCCAGCCGACACCCTTCTCCTGGCTCCTTCTGGACACCCCACCCTCCCATCACCCGCGCCTGGCTGGCCGAATGCCCGATGCATTTTGGTCCGGCCACTCTTGGCTTTCGGGGTGCCCGTGTCTTTCCCCCAGCGGACCCCAGGCTCCCGGAGGGCAGGGGCCAAAGCGCACCCCTGATTGAGGCTGGTGACCTTCTCCTGCCCAGCCTGACCCGAGTGGCTGGGGCGAGAGTGACGTCAGCGTGGCGGTTCCCAGCTTTTCCTTCGTCTCTCTGCTCAAGGATTTTGCCTTTTCTGCTCTCTCCCTCCTTGCCTTCGAGAAAGAGTTCTGCTTTGGCTTTTTGGGCTTTTGTGATGTAGAAGCGAACCCAGAGGGGCCGGGGTCCAGATGCCCCTTCATGGTATTTGAGAAACGCAACGGCCTAATTGATCTTGCAACCGCTTTGCAGGTCCCGGACTCCGTTGCTCGGATCATGACTCTGCTGACAGAACCTCATGGGTTTTATAAGCATTTACATATTTTTGACTCAGTGACTGACTAAACACCAACCCTGTGGGTCCCCAGACGAAAGGAGTGGGAGGCGGGCAGGAAGCAGCTCCCCGCGTCTTCCTGTCTCCCTTGGGGCAGCCGCAAAGGAATTGGGAGGATTCTGCACCCCCGTGGCAGGGGGTCTGGCAGCCTGGGGAGCAGAGGAAGTCTCTGAGGGGAGTGGGGACTGATCTCCACGTCGGCTTCCCCAAGGCTCTGGCAGAGATGCTTATGGGTAATCTCTTTCTTCTTGACCCGGAATGCTCCGTCTTCCCGATGTTTCGTATGCGCGATCATCATAATTCTGGGGCCAGCGGGGAGGAGGCAGAGAGCTGGGGCAGCGGGGGCCTGGGGGACAGGCGGCTCCCCAGTCTTGACACGATGCCTCAATCCTTCGGCGCCAAAGGGCACAAAATACCAAGAGCTCCGAAGGAGATGATGGGAAAGGGTGTCCGGGACTCAGGTTAGGGCGGCGAGTTGTTTTTTTTTTTAATTTTTAAAAAATGTTTATTCGTTGTTGAGAGACAGAGCGTGAGCAGGGGAGGAGCAGAGAGAGAGAGACACACACAGAATCTGAAGCAGGCTCCAGGCTCCAAGCTGTCAGCACAGAGCCCGACGCGGGGCTCGAACTCACGGACTGTGAGATCGTGTATGGTGGGTGGTGAGCTCTTTATCCTACTTCTTCACCCTCCTCCCTGGTCTGTCACCTGTCACACGTGCACGGTGCTGGGTCACCTGGGTCCCAGAGCGAGCTTGAACTGCAGGAAGACTATGCCGGGGTATGCTGGGAGAGCAGCTTTTGTGTGTGGGGGGGAGGTATGTCTTGTCCAAAGCGTCCAAACCTTGGAGGCGGAGTTTGGGAGGTGCCACGCGGCGGCGCGGTTCCCATGTGCCTGTATCGTGCAAGCTTTAGAAAAAACGACACCCTTCCCGAGTTAGTCCGTTGCCTTGTTCTTTGCCTCCTTTGATAGACCCTCCGAAGCCCACAGCCACGGAAAGGGGGGGAACAGTTCCAGATGCCAACCGAGCTCCCAGAGGTGTCACAGAGCAGGAACCAGGCAGCCGACAAGACTCCTTGCCTCAGGCCGTGTCTCCCTTGGCTCGCGCATCTTTGCCCCTTGCATCTGGCATTTTGAGCTGGGGCCGGGCCTCAGCTTACTGGTCTCCGCGGCGCAAACCCAACCTCATTAGAATCCACTGTGATCAACTCTACCGGAAAGCAAGAAACCAAAAGAAGGCAGCAGGGTCCACGCCTGGCCCTGGCATTTCCTGTCAGCGGGAAAGAAACATGCCAAGAGGACACTGCTGAGCACGTCCCTGGCCAGGGTCCAGCGCAAACGCCATTTGCCCAAATATTCCTCCGGCGGCAAGGGATGAAGTTTTTCTTCTTCCTCCCCCTCGACTGTCACCATAAAACGCAAACCTTGGCTAATTTGCCATTTCGGTCGCCGTTGCCGCCCTTCTCGAGGCACAGCAGCTGTGATCGTAAATCTTCCAGGTCTATTAACAACGCTTTCAGGCTCATAAATCTTGTGGCCCTTGCTCTTCCATCCTCGACAAAACCCTGCGTCTGAAGGCTGAGTTTTCCCCCGCGAGTTCCCCAAAGACAGTCCGGGATGGCTTGGCGGCGAGTGCTGGTGTTCAGCCCACGCCTGGGTTTTCAGACTGAAGAGGGGAAAACACCAGAGAGAAGGCTGCCCCGCCGGTCTCCCGAGGAGGAGGAGTCACCAAGTGGATTCACCTGGCTCCACCGGGAGGCAGGGAGGAGGGACGGCCTCCCCCATCACGGTGGCCTGAGACCCTGGACCACTTGCTTGGGGAGCTGGGGTCCCTGAGATTTTCCCATCATGCCCCAGCAGGGCTGCCCCGCTCTGCTGGGCTCTCGGCCTCAGTAGCGGCTAGCCCCAGCGCCAGCCATGCCCACTCCTCTGGGGACAGGCCAGCTTTTTTTTTTTTTTTCTCCCCTGGCTCATCCTGAGATGGATTTGCAATTTGACTGTCACCATGGAAACTTGGAGTTTGGGTACATGAAGGTGGGGGGAAGTCTTTCCTTTTGGAAAGTCTTTCCTGACTGCCTCGAAGGACACGTGTGGCAGCTGGCGTCCAGGGAAGCCACCCTGCCCGGGGTGGTCCAGGGGACAGGTAGGATGCTGGCCGCTTGGCCTCGCAGGACTGCACTGGGTCTGGGGGCACCCGGTTCCCGGCTCCTCTCTGCCACCACCTCCTTGTGACCGTGGGCCCCTCTGAGACCAACCTGGACAGCTACTCGGTCCGCATCCTAGGATTCAACCTCACAGCTCTGTATCACCAGGGGAGAGACCCCAGGGTCCCTCTCGGGTTGAGAGGTGGGGGGATGGGACTTCGGGGCCGCAACGCCCGCCTGCCTGGCACCAGGACAGCCTGGGAGCTTGGGAGGCACTTGTGAGCGGCTGCTCTACCTGGAGGCTCCCAGAGCCCCCAGAAACTACGGGGAATTAGAGAGGAAGAGAGATATTTTCAGCAAACATTCTGCCAAGGCGAAGCAGATGGTGGAAAATTTTGCCTCCTAAAAACACAGTAATTTTTTTTAACGTAAAGGAAAGATGCTGAGGCCCTGGGGAAACGCACAGACATCCCCAATTAGCCTTACCCAGCCTACCGGGCTGCAGAGGGCGGTCGCAGACCTGTCCCCACTGGGACGGGCGGGGGCTGTCTCACCCGCAAACAGGGCCAGGCCTGCAGCCTGAAGTCCCCCTGAGATGCCCCCCAAGCCTGGGGCTCTGTTTGGCGGTAGCAGGAGGGAGGGCGCCCCGATGGGCTCCCACGGGTCCTTTTCTGGGTTGCATTAGCCAGGTAACACGGGCAGTGTCCGGCACGTGGTAGGAGCTTCTGATCTGATGGGGTCATTCTGGTGCAGGGCTGGCCTTCCGAGTCACCGTATTCGGTGCCCGGGCCAGCCTCACAGGGGCGGCCTGGCCTCTTCCAAGGGGCTGAGATTTCTGGGTTGTGATGTACAGGACCCTGGGGGCCCCAGGTGCCTTCAGGGGCCCTTTGCAGGCCGGGCTGGGATTTGAGCCCCGGCCGACCTACTGCTGAGATCTCTGCTCTTTCCTCCCCACCCCGCGGGCAGGGCACCCCGCGGTCTGGCCTCGCCCTGCGGGCTCTGCTCCCTCAGGAGGCCTGCCCTCCAGGCAGCCCGGTTCCTCCCCTATCTCCCCAACAGGCCCGCTGCAATGCGAGCGACTTCTGGCTCGCTCCCGGCATCTAGGGTTGGGTTCTGGCCCTGCCCTGGACGCCTGGGCAAGGGCTTTCGTCCCTCTGAACCCTAATCTTCTCATTTGTAAAGCGGAGACAATAATACCTCCCATAAAATAAGATCAAGCAGGACAAAAGGCATCGCAAGTTTAAAAAGCCGTACGGGCGCCTGCGTGGTTTAGTCAGTCGAGCGTCCGACTTCCGCTCGGGTCATGCTCTTAGGGTTTGTGAGTTTGAGCCCCGCGTCGGGCTCAGAGGCTGGCAAAGTGGTGGCAAGCCAGTCCCATCTCCAGAAGGGGTGCGCTTGGCACCAGGCGGGCACCTCCTCGCAGCCTCCTCCCCCTTGAAGGACACTTGAGAGGGACAAGCCAGGCTGCTGGTGGCCTCAGCCCAAGCCAGGGACAGACTAATGGGGGGAGGAGCTGTCGGAGACTGGCTGTCATGGGCAAGGCGTGAGCGGGCCCTGGGCGGGCGCGGGGTGGGGGGGGTGTGCCCTGTTCACACGGACCCCGTTCTTCTTTCAAATCCAAGGCCAGGCCACAGGAACGGGATCTTCCTTTGTTTGGAAAACTCCCTCTAGGACAACCGGAGAGTCCGAGCCTGGACGAGGAGAAAGGTGGCCTCGAGGTCGGGGGGCCTGTCCTCATAGGAACGAAGCCTGTGAGGTCGGAGAGGTACGGAGCCTGCCTACCCCCCTCCCGGACCCCAGAGTCCGGAGATCTCGGCCACCTGACCACCTTAGCTTTATTTCCTCACCTGTGAGGTGGGGACATCCCGGGACAACCTCAGAGGGCCTCAGAGGGTGGGGTGAGCGTGCATCACCACCCAGGGAGGCTTCCTTCCTTGGTGTCCCTGCCAGGCTGCCACCAGGGCCGTCGGCAGGGCTGGCCCGGACCCGGCTGGGAACTGAGCACCGGGGAGTGGAGGGTTTCCTGTGCTGTTTAGTCACTCGCCATCGATTTTAATTAACTCCCTCCTTGGGACTCGCAGACAGACAGGAGGCGCTGGGTAATGAGG
>PITB01032616.1:0-14804 GCA_004024585.1 Paradoxurus hermaphroditus
TCCAAGGCAAGTTGCCAGAGTTTATCAACCAAATCTAAGGATTCCCAAGGGGCCTGTGGTATTTACAGAACAAGTGGTTGCTTGAAGTGGCTGTTAAGATGTTAGGAATGGTTCACCTCTCTTTTATTTTCCCAGGCTAGCTGTTTTCTTGTGATCTTAAAATAGCAGGGGCTTGTATACAGACTTCCGGATTTCTATACTGATAACTTTGAAAGACTATACAGATTTTCTTCTTTGTATTAAACTTTTTAGGTAAGGCATAAGGGTATTGTTTTTTAAGACAGTTTGACTTTATAGAAAAGATCTTTTAATAGGGAATAAAGAAGTTGTAGAAGAAGAATTTGAAAGCAGAAGAGCATTTTCTCTTTATTTTTTTTTTTAATTGTGAAATGTTACTGTGCAAGCCTTTGTTTTGCTGTGAGAGTGGCAGTAGAGCGGGTCACGGGTTAGGTCCTGGCCTTTTTTGGGAAGAATCCTTGTTTGTCTATTATACTGTAAGGAATAAGCTTTCATAGAATTTCTAGAACGGCAGGTGACTGAAGGGTTGTTGCCCAGTGAGGGCCACGTGCTTAGAGAACCTTCGGTGAATCACGATAATGTATAGTTGTGGTTTCAAATACGGCTATCAGGTTTTCACTCTGAGTTGTAGAATAGTGTGTTCTTTGAGATTTTCCTTCCTGACTTCCTTTTGAGTGATAACTGAGTTCACAGACGTTTATTATACACTCTATGTTGAGACACTTCGTTAGACATCATTAACAAGCTACCTATTTTTCAGGAGATTGAGGTCTACCAGGGTAAATAAGATACACACGAATAGCTGATATATAATACCAAGGTGATAACGTAGAAGTTCAAAATATTGGTTAGTGAAGCACAGAATTACATTTGTTAATGAAATGCAGAAAGGGAAACAAAAAGTTTTTATTTTGGTTAAACTTTGAGTAGATCAAGATTTTCTTGTAGTGCTTCTCAGATACCAGGGGTGAGACCAGCAGAGCTGATTCCTGTTCACTCTGATAGAAAAGGAGAATGAATTTAAAATTAGAGAAGGCAGTATTACCTACGCAGGGGGAGGAAGTGTCTTCCTTTGTTTAGCAGACATTGCTAACTTCTTCTTTGGCAATATCCATGGTCCGGTTCGCTTTTGCTTTCCACCTCCTGAAAGTTAGTTGTTCAAATGGAAGCTGTTCGTGGCCCGTCTGTCTGTCTTCCTGGCAGTCTTTCAAAGGGTACTAGAGAGGGCAGAATCCCTGCCACTCCCTTCCACTCACCATCCACCTCAACCCCTCTTGGAGACAACCATGGAGCCTTCACGGACCACTGAGCCCTCTCACCACCCTGTTGCTCCCTGTTAACCACAGCACAGTCAGCCTCAGACTGCTTAGCACCCATGATTGTGCTGAAGAGATTAGGGAGCTACAAGGAGTAAAATGAACTGAAAGATTTTCATACTAGCTTGATTGCCTGTTATGAACCGAAGACTTTTGAAACTCTTTGGTGAGGTTTCCTTTGTTTCTGCATTCCAGATTATGGTTAATGTAAAATTAGTTCTAACTGTGAAATCATTATCTAGGAAGAATTTATAGGCCAAATACTATAATTTCAGGAAACAGTGATAATCATATGAGATAAATGCTCTCTGTTAGGATTAAAGGCAACTGTAAGCAAAAATGTTTAATCCTTGACACATGTGTATTCTGAGTCTTCAAAGATAAGTACTATGCAGATTTAACACATTTTCCTTATGTATATGTTAAGGTGAAATCTTAGTCCTGAGCACTAGCCCCACGTTTGCAGCCCACTGTAGTCGTAACAGAATAAAAGTGATCTCACCAGTGCAGTGTTCCTCTGTCACTTGAAGCTCCGTATATATAAAACATCACCCCTTTCCTCGTCCCTGCCACGTGCGTCCTCTTCTCCTCTGCTGGGTCTCGCCATCCTGTCATTTACCCAGCTTCATTCCTCTTTCTCTCTAGCTCCACCACACCAAGTCGGCTCCCAGACACTGTCCGTTCTGCCTCTTAATATGATTCTGGTATCAGCCTTCATTCAGGTGTTCACCTAGAGTATTCTAATAGCTCCTTCTCTATGCTCTCTCCTGGTCTCTCCCTTGTTTAAGGCCTGTCGTGGCCCAGCTTCACCTGTCTGGCCAGCCTTGTTTTCCCTCTGTTTCCTCCCAGGGCCCCGTGCTCTACGTGAGCTCCAAGTACTTAGCACGCCCCACACTTCCTTGTCCTATGCCATCGTTCCTGTTGTACGCTTTGCTTCTGAATGCTCTCCCCCTTGCTGGATTCCACGTATCCAGACCCTGCTTATCCTTTGAGAACATTTCAAATATTACCTCTGCAGAAGAGGCTGATTTGGCCTCTGCAATTGGAAGTAGTCTTTTTCTCCTCTCCTGTGCCTGTCCGTTCCTTTTAGTGAAATTTAATTCTCTTTGCCTCATTTAGAGTTATTTATGTACATTTTTATCTCCCCACTTAGATTTTAATCTTGAGGTCAGGAGCTGTGAGTTATCACCATATTCCCATAGTGCTGATGTGGCGCCTGAAGTAATCCCTTGTACTTTGGAAGGGTTCAGCAAAACATCTGTTCAGAGCACTGTTTTAAAAGTCTTCCTGTGCAGTTCAGATCTCTGATATCAAACTGCAGTGTGGAAACAAGCTGCCCACTGTGTAGCATAGTGAGCTCTCAATTGCTATGAGGGCAACCTTGACTTCTCTCTTTGATTGTAAGGATTTCCAAGTAAAATAAATTTTCATTTTTATTTCCATAAATGTGATGTTTTCAAGTAACTTGTTTTCTTTAAGAGCAGGCACACTGGTATTTTTCTTCCTCTGCCGCCGCCTCCTCCTCCTCCTCCTCCTCCTCTTTTTTTTTTTTTTTTATGTTAGAGCCAGAAAATAACAGTATAAGGTAAAAACAGCTTTCTCTAATCCTTTGGGAATTAATTAAATGTCATACTCCTTAGTATACTCCCAAAATATTGGTCATTAAAACCAAATTTCAGGTACTTGGTGCTTGCTTATTTTTAAGGTTGGCATAATATCTCCCGTTTTTTATAAATTACCGTAAATGCTAACTTTACATGAATAAAATAGGAATAATGATATGATAACTTTGTCACAGGGTTATTTCCAGTATTAAATGGGCTAATTTATTTAAAGCACTTTGCACAGCACCCCACACGTATTAAATGGTCAGTAAAACTAAGCAACTATAATTACTATCAGGAATTTATAATTTGAGATTTTAGATTGTTGTTGGGGTAAAAGCAAGTGCTCCTGCTGGTTTTTATGTTTCGAACTGTGTAGAGTAGTTTCCTAGGAATTAGATTAGTCTTGAAATGTTATGTGAGCTGAGAATTTTGGTTTCTAGGTGACAGTACTGCTGTAGGAAAAAGGACTGGCTCTCCCTTCAGAGAAAAAAAGCTTTCAGTGGGAAGCCATAGTAGCCTTTTGTTTTGTTATCAGATTCTTTCTTCCCAGAGATTAAATTTCAGATTAAAATGATAGGTTAAAATGGATGGTTCAGGGGGCCCCTGGGTGGCACAGTCATTTGGGCTTAGGCCCAGGTCATGATCTCACTGTTCCTGAGTTTGAGCCCTGCACAGGGCTCTGTGCAGACGGCTCAGAGCCTGGAGCCTGCTTCGGATTCTGTGTCTCAACGTGTCTCTCTCTCTCTCTCTGCCCCTCCCCTGCTCATACTCAGTTTCTCTCTCTCAAAAATAAATATTAAAAAAAAATTAATAATGAAAAATGGGTGGCTCAGTCAGTTAAGCATCTCGATTTTTGGCTCAGATCATGATCCCCCGGTTAGTGAGATCGAGCCCCACGTCCAGCTCTTCACTGACCTGCATGAAGCCTGCTTGGGATTCTTTCCCTCTCTCTGCCCCTCCCCGCTTGTGCACGTGCGTGCTTGTGCTCTCTTCTCAAAATAAATAAATAAACATTTAAAAAATAAATAAAATGCTAGTGTTGTACAAGAGAATAGGGAGCCTCTGCAGAAAGGATCAGGAGCTACAGAACTTCAGAGGAAATGACTGCTCGAAGAGATGGGAGAAATGAGAAGCATTTTTTGTTTTGTTTTTGTGTATTAAGCACACACTTACTGGTGGAGGTAAACTCCATAATAGGAAAGGAATACTGTATCAGAGGTACTGGTGATCCAACATAAATTTCCAAAGTACCCAGCCTCTCTCTCCCTTACATAAACAGTGGGGTAAATAGTAGGCATAATAAGTGAAATATAGAAATAGTGACATGGAAGACTTTCTGCTAGAGGGGTGTGAGTAGGACCTGGTTAAGTAGGAGCCATGCACGGTGAACACGTGGGGCTTAACGTGGGGCTGAGAGCTGGTAGAACCATGAAGCAGAACTATACATGGCTGGGCTTCCTTCTAGGATCACAACAAAGTCTACGTGGTGGGACTGCTAGCTGAAATGGAGGAATACAGTGATGTTTACAAGCACACACACACACTCACAAAACTATGGGATAAGTAGTGACATTATGTCTCTTTGATAGCAGACTGAAGCTTAGAAGTGAACTCCTGATCAACATCCAGTTCCCCTCCCGCCCCCACTCCCACCCCCGCCATCTTACCCATATAGCTTTCCAGTGTCAGTTGTTGGTGGCTTCATGTGTCGGTTACTCAGGCCAAACCATAGTAGTCATCCTTAGCTCCTGTTTCTCTCATGCTCGATGTTCAGCGTCTCAGGAAATCCTGTAGACTTTATCGTCAAAATACAACTAGAAATCTGATTATTTCTCACCACTACCACGACTTTCACTTGGTGACAGCTACCATACATTGTTGTTTGCTAGGGTTACTACAGTAGTCTGTTTTCTCTGCTTCTGCAAAGAAATCCGTTCTCAGTATACCAGCCAGTCATCCCCTTTTTCTTCCACTTCTAAAAAAGTCAGATTTCTTAAAGTATAAGTTACAAACAATAAAATTCACTTTTTAAGCATAGAGTCTGATGAATTTTGACAACACACAGTCTTGTACTGACCACGATAATCAAGAAATAGAAGGAACATGAGTCAAGTTTCTGCCTCAGTCTGTGTCTTGTAAATTTCTTTTTTTGTATTTTTTCTTATGTTTATTTTTATTCTTGAGAGAGAGACAGAGTATGAGCAGGGAGGGGCAGAGAGAGAGAGGGAGACAAAATCTGAAGCAGGCTCCAGGCTCTGAACTGCCAGTGCAGAGCTTGACGCGGGGCTCGTTCGAACTCACGAACCACCGCAAGATCATGACCTGAGCCGAAGTCGGACATTCAACTGACTGAGCCATCCAAGCGCCCCAATGTGTCTCCTAAATTTCTAATTAAAAAGAAATTACCCAAATAAACACCTGTTTGCAGAAAGATGGAGGGAGGGAGGGGACACTTTGATTGCCCCAAAAAGTTTCCCTCATGCTCTTTTGTAATCATTTTGTGATCAGTCCCTTCATCTGATCCCCAGTCCTTGGCAATAGGTTTCTTTCCCCTCTCTTTAGTTTTTTGTTTTCTGGAATGTCTTATAAATGAGATCAGGTTTGTAGATTTTTTAGTCTAGCTTCCTTGACTTAGTGCATATAGATTCATCAACATTTCATGTATTAGTAGTTTGTATTTCTTTATTGCCGAGTAGTACTCCACTGTGTAAAGGTTCCATAATTTGCTTATCCATTCACTAGCGGATGGACATTTAGATCGTTTACCAGTTTTGACAGTTCTGGACAAAGCTGCTTATAGAGATTTGCTTTCAGGATTTTCTGTGGATGTATATTTTTATTTCTCTTAGGTCATATGGTAACTCGTTTAACTTTACATGAGTCTGCCAAACTTGCTGACGGGAGTACCGTTTTGCATTCCCACTGGCAGTGTTTGCAGTTTCCAGTAGTAGCTCAGCTTCCTTATCAGCGCTTATTACAATCAATCACAAGTTGTAATCTACTTGTTTTTTAATTAGAATCATTGTAAAAGATATATATAGTTGTATCTTGATAGAAGTTTTAATTTTCTTTTTTTAATGTTATTTTTATTATTTAATTTAGAGAGAGAGAGAGGGAGAGAGAACCGCAAAGCAGGTTCTGTGCTGTCAGTGCAGAGCCTGACGTGGGGTTCCATCCCACGAACCATGAGATCATGATCTGAGCCAAAATCAAGAGTTGGATACATAACCAACTAAGCCTACCAGGTGCCCCAAGTTTTGATTTTCAGTTCCTTAATGACTATTGGTGGTTGAGCATCTCTTCATATGTTTTTTTACCATCTGTATCTCTTCTTGGTGAAGTGTCTCTTCTCATCTTTTGCTGATTTTTTTATATTGGGTTGTTTTCTTACTGAATTGGGAGAGTCATTTATATATTGTGGTTAACCGTCCTTTATCTGATATGTATTTTGCAAAGTTTTCTCCCAGTCCATTGCCTGTCTTTTTATTTTCTTGACAGTGTCTTTTGAAGAGCAGTTTTTATTTTGATGAAGTCTGATTTACCAAATTTTCTTTTAGGATTTCTGTGTTCCGTGTCTTACAAAACCTTTACCTAACCTAGTGTCCATGAAGGTTTTTCTCTTCTCTTCTCTTCTAGAAGCTTTGTGGATTTCAGTTTTACATTTAAATTTATGGCTCATTTTGAGTTAATTTTTATATCCATTTATGAGGTTTTTGTTGGTTTGCATTTGAATGTCCAGAACATTTTGTTGAAAAAAACTGTTCCTTTTCACTTGGTATCTGTGTCCAAAAAGTAATTGATCATAACTTTTCAATTTCTGGAATCTCTCTATTCTGTTCTATATTCTTCATCAATATCACACAGTGAATAGTGTAGTTTCAGAGTAAGTCTTGAAATTAGTTCATGTGAATCCTCCAACTTTTCTTCTCAAAATTGTTTTGACTGTTGTAGTTCCTTTGCTTCCATAAAAAGTTGAGATTGGCTTGTTGATACCTATGGAAATTTTCTAGTTCTAAGTTTCATTGATTTCTGCTTTGTATTATTTCCTTCCTTCTACTTGCTTTGCGTTTAATTTTCTCTTTTTTCCCTAGTTTCTGAAAGTGAAAGCTTAGATCATTGATTTTTAAACCTTTTCTTTCTTTTCTGATATAATAATATAATGCTGTAGATTTCCCTCTATGTACTGCTTTGGCTGCATTTCACATATTTTAGTATTTTTTGTTTTCATCTTCATTCAGTTCAAGATATTTTCTAATATCCATGTGATCTCTCATTTTGACCTATGGATTATTTAGAAGTGTGTTGTTTAATTTCCTTTTTCCTGTTTATTTTTTTTTTAATGTTTATTTTTGAGAGACAGAGGTAGAACGTGAGTGGGGGAGGGGCAGAGAGATGGAGACACAGAATCTGAAGCAGGCTCCAGGCTCTGAGCTGTCAGCACAGAGCCCTACGTGGGGCTTGAACTCACGAGCCATGTGATCATGACCTGAGCCAAAGTCAGATACATAACCAACTGAGCCACCCAGGCACGCCTAATTTCCAAATATTTGGAGATTTCACAGATTTTCTGTGGGTGATTTCTAATTCAATCCGATTGTAGTTGGAGGATATATTTTATAGGATTTCAGATCTTTTAAATTGCTTTTATGGCTTAGAACATAGCCTACGCAGGAAAATGGTCCATGTGTGCTTTGCTTACTGTCAGCACTTAGAGCATGCATTTTGATCCATTGTACAACTTAATGATCTGGGCTGAGGTTGGGGAACAAGCAAAGTTAGGGATTGTGAAATGGTTTAGAGCATGACCTCTGGATGGAGCCAGCCTGCCCGGGTTGGCTTACTAGCTCTGCTTCCTCCTGAGGCAAATCAAAATTAGTTTGTCTCTCTGTGCTTCCATCTTTTCATCTCCTGAGCTGATAATAATGGTGCCTTCCTCAAGTGAATGCTGTGAAGGTAAAATGAGTTGGATGTAAACGGCTAGTACAATGTCTAACACACAGTAAGAGCCCCCAAAATATTTGCTGTTGTTATTGTTACTGTTATTATATGACAGCAGTGTAATTTCTTGGTCTCACAGACCTTTCAAATAGGGCCTTGTTTGGTTACCTGGATACTTTGTAAAGAATTACTCCCCTTTTAAAGGTTTTTCTCATATTTATTATTTATGGGAAGCCAGATAACACTTGTTTGAGGTTTTGTCATGTGTATGTCGAGAAAAGTGGAAAGTTTTGGGAAATCTATATAACCCAAGCTTTTAAAACACCGTAATTTAAACTCTAAGTAAGAATTTGACTCTTAATCAACAGGTTCCTCTGAAAATATTCTTACAGGTAGCAGAAATCTCCAGTTACAGAACAGAGTCCAGTACCCATTATAGCTACTAACTGAACATCGTCTTTTCTTTGTGTGACTTTTAAATACTGACATTCAGCTTATGAATGTTTCACTTTTTGTCAAGATTAATCAGAAAATTCATAACTAAATTAACCCAGGGCTTCTTGTTCTCGTTTATGTTTCTAATAGCATATTTGTATTGTTCCTCCCCTCCCCACCCACCCCACTCGCAGAGTCCTGGACAGTAGTTTTTTGATCTGAATCTTTTTAGAGGAGCAAAAGTGGATTAATTCCAGCTAAAGACCTCAGTCACTGATTCTTTGCATGTATCTCTGAAAAAAAACAACAACAGGGAATTAAATATTATTACTGAGGACAGAAGAGTTCTCTTTAGGCAGTGAAGTACCTGCGTTTTGGAGTTACTTAGCGCAGAGTATGTTAGAGCTCTGGGCTCAAATAGTCTGGATTTGAATCCAGACTCTGTCGCCTACTAATTTTATACCATTGAACAAGTTCTTGAACACCTTTCTGTTCAGCAGTTTCATCCTTTTAAGGTGGGGATAATAAAAGTTGCCTGTCTTGTAGAGTGGTAATGAAAATTAAGTAATGAAATTAAAGTACCGAATAATAATACTTGGCACATAGTAAATGCTTAACAATTATCATTTTCTATTATTATCATGGTTGTTATTTATGTTTCGTTTTTGAATCAAGAGCTAGAGACCAGGTTTTTACCAGGCTTGTGTTGGAAAAAAGATTTCTTCTTTTAGATCAGAGCTTCTCCAAGAGTGTGCTGTGGGACACAAAAGCTGCTTGAGAAAAAAAGGAGAAGTATAAGTTTTGCCAGAAATATATAACGTGCTTTAGGAAGTTCTCTATTTAAAAAAAAAAAAAAAAAAAACAGTGGTCAACTTTATTTTGTTTAGCTCAGCATTTAACAAACCTACTTGTCCATTACTGCTTTTGGTCATGCAGATCAATTTAAATTGTCTAAGAAACTTTTGTCCCATAGAATCTAGGAAACACTATTTAAGAGGTTTGGTGTTGTTAGTAATACCGAAGTTTGCCAGATGTTTTCCTGTTGTCACCCTTACATTTGTCTTAAGACATTAGCTCAGCTGTGACCAATTTTATTAGGTTCTGACTTACCATTCCTGTTCCTTCTGAATCACTAAGTCCTTGCATGATCAAGGCAGTGGTGAAGTAGACCACTGCGTTTCTCTTTCTGCAAGGCTGTGCAAGCTCAGGAATGGAAGTTGGGCTCCTGTCCAAATGAGGGTGGGTGTGATGGGGTTGAGGGGAATTTGGAATTCAAGTATGACCTTAGAGAGAGTAAACATATGTTTATAATATTGGGAAAACAGCACCAAAGCTCTTTTTTTTTTTTAATGTTTATTTTTGAGAGAGAGCGGGCGTGAGCAGGGGGTGGGCAGAGAGAGAGGAGACACAGAATCCAAAGCAGGCTCCAGGCTCTGAGCTGTCAGCACAGAGCCCAACATGGGGCTCGAACTCACAAATCGTGAGATCATGACCTGAGCCGAAGTTGGATACTCAACCGACTCAGCTACCCAGAAGCCCCTAGCAACAAAGCTCTTTTTACCAGAATTGGAAGATTTGTGTATTACGTGAATGTTGCACAGTGAATTGCCTTTTACATTGAGTTGATAAATGTTGGCCATTTTTAACATGCTGTTGTAACTAGAACATTATTTAGATTCTGAAGTCAGTCTCAGCACCCTTGGTCTTAGATTCCTTATAAGATATATTGGAAATAGAATAAACATAATGTTAAAACTTTCAGAACACTATAAGCTTTTACTTTGAAATCTATTATTTGGAAACCTTATACTTTGCTACTGATTTGGAGGCAAATTAATGAATTACCTCCAATTTAGTTGTCGGACAAATTTACAGTGTTTTCCTATTGTGGACCTTCATCCATGGCCAGTCCTGGAATCTGGTACATTAAATGTAGGTATGCCTTTTCCTCATACTCTGTAGTAATAGCTAGCTGATGCAGGTAAATTCCAGTTGGATATATTGGGTGGGTTCAAGTTGAAATAGAACATTAGCACTTGAAAATATGGTAGTGCAGCTAGAAGTGAAAAAGGATTGAGGGACTAAGTAGCCAAATGGGAGTATGTATATCCGAGTGGGAGATACAGAAGAGTTTAACCTTAATGGGGTTAACATTACTTCCCCCACGACAGTTATTCTGCATAGTTTTGGCTCTCTGGAAAAAATCGGGCCCTGGAGGTGATCTTGATTTATCTGCTAGAAAATGACAGATAATTGTATCCACAGTAAGTCCTTGAGTATTTTCACTAATAGAGAGAAGCCTTTACTTGGGAAATCCAAAATGGGACGTATTCAGTGTAGAGTACTTTAGAGCTTCTGTACTCAAACTGTCTGGATTTGAATCCAGACTCTGTCACTTAATACTCTGTAACCTAAGAAAGATATTTGGCTTCTATATTCTTTAGTTTTCTTATATGTAAATTAGAGATAATAAAAGTTAACTATTTCTTAGGGTGGTAATGAGGATTAAATAACTGTTGTTCAGAATGAGCCAAATCTTTGGTAAATGTTAGCTCTTACTCCCTGTAGAATTATTAAAATATATTTACTTAACTTTTCTCTTTTCATCATCCCTTAGCTGAAGAATATGTGATTCCCATCAAACAGGAAACTTATGTTATTAATATTCTGTCTACCAGATAACTTCATTGAGAGCTTAACTCTATGAGATAGGTGGTATCATTGTCACCCTCATTTTACAAATGACAACACTGAAGAGTACAGAGGTTAAGTTAACTTGCCCAGGGTCGCAGTTGGTAAAGGACAGAGTCAGGATTTGAACGCAGGACATCTGACTACAGAACCTCTTGTCCTAACTGTACGATCTCACAGTGCACTTCTCTATCCGCTCCAAGTTGCATCGGCCCAGTTCTCTAATTTTATTAGATGTTTATCCTCCTCCAGTGAAGTTAATTTGTGCATTTCTGTCTTCTTACCATTTGATATTTCATCTTTTCTGCTTAAAATACCTCCCCTTTTCAACCAGTCTTCTGGGAAACCTTCCACAGTTTACTTCACCCATCTCTTGATATCTTTCTTTGGCATCTTTACCTGGCTGATTTCCACAGCACTTAGATACTCATTACTCTTTGAAGGGAATTCAAGTGTCCCTTTTTATATATTCAGTATGAAGAGTTTCTAATATGAATTTTATAAAAGTACATGATTAATTTATCTTATGAAACCAAAGCTTTGAATTTAAGGAAATTTCTGCTTAAGGTACTTCCAAGCCTACTCTTTTCTTTCAACCTGTTGTACTTTCTTTACTTCATACTGAATAACTTAACCCTACGTCCTATTTTATGGAGACCACTGAGACCTTCTGGCATGAGTACTTCCATAAAACCTCATCTCCGCTTCAGCCCATTATTGCTCATCTGACCTTTCTGGTCTAGGTAGAGAACCTGTTTTTTTCTCTTCTCTAAAGCCCTTCTTTCCTGTTATCTCTAGAATCTTGCCCACATAATCATTTCTCTCTTCCTTGGTTGTTCTTAATCTCTCTTAGAATTTCTGTTTTCCCTGTATTCTGAGTGGCACGGTCTCCCATCTTTGGAAGTATATAACAAAGTCACTCTAATGATCTTTCGTGTTGCCATTCAGTGCCTTTCCTGTCTTCTAGTCCCGGACCTCCTCAGGCAGGACGGAACTCACCACTTCCACTTTTCTCTCTCCCTGCCATTCAGTGGAGACTGCTCTAGAAAATCACCTGTAATCTCTCCTAAATCAAACGGCCTACTCTCAACCTTCATGCTCATCTGCTTTTTTGAGAGGTAATAACAGGGGTAATGGGTAAAAGTGTGGACCTTTGGAGCCATACTATGTTCACATTCTGCCACTTTTTTTTTTTTAATGTTTATTTTTGAGAGAGAAAGAGACAACAGAACCTGAGCAGGGGAGGGACAGAGAGAGAGGGAGACAGAGAATCTGAAGCAGGCTGTAGTCTCTGAACTGTCAGTGCAGAGTCTGACATGGGGCTTGAATTCATGAACCATGAGATCATGACCTGAGGACGTTGGACCCTTAACTGACTGAGCCACCCAGCCGCCCCCTGACACTTTCTGCAGGATTGGGGCAAATTGGTTAGCATCTGTCTCATAGCCCCAGTTTGCTCAGTACATGTGCTCAGCATTTAACATGATCTTTCTTTCCCTCCGCTCTAAGCTCTCCCCATAGTAATTCCTAATTTCCATTGTGCACTGTTCAGAATAATTGAAACCAAAGATTAAGGGCTGAGTGAAAACATTTTGCTGTCCAAAAAGAGTGAGCCCAGTCCAGTACAGAGTGTAAGCTCTAGGAGATGAGATTTGGAGGAGAGGAGATGGATTGGGGCTTTTGAAGTCAAAAGGTAGTAGAGTATCATGTTAGAAAGGTGGAGTGTCTAGGTATTGTGGGTTGCTGGAGTTTGTTGATGAGGTAAGCGTTGGGCCAGGTGGAGACGGTCTGTGTCAAGAGGGTTCTTCTGCCTTGGTTTGTGACTTCTGCCTCTGGTACCAATGTGTGAGGTGCCTGCACCTGGATTTTTGGTGCTCAGTCAGGTGTCCCCACTGTCAGGCTAAGTGGTCAGGTCACTGTCAAATTATAGGAATTTTCTCTCTTGTATCTTCTTCATTCCCTTTGACCAATGCGTCACCAGATCTCCTTGGTATTTCTTTCAAAATATAGTTGGTGACTGTATTACTTCCTCCATTTCTACTACTTATTAATCTGGGCTTTAGGTCTGGATTCTTTTTTTTTTTTTTAATTTTTTTTTTTTAACTTTTATTCATTTTTGAGAGAGCATGAGTGGTGGAGGGGCAGAGAGAAAAGGAGACAATCCAAAGCAGGCTCCTGGCTCTGAACTATCAGCACAGAGCCCGATGCAGGGGCTCAGACCCACAAACCGTGAGATCATGACCTGAGCCAAGGTTAGATGCTTAACCAACAGAGCCCCCCAGGCACCCCTAGGCCTGGATTCTTATAAGAGTTTTAATTGGTCTCCTGCATTCCAGTCTCCTCTCTTCTGTCCCTTGTATCTACACTGGATATTTCTGCCAGACTGATTTTTCAAAAATATTATTGTGTCATTTTATGATTTTATCCCACTGATAATGGTAGTGTTCCTAGGTCAGATTAAAGTTCCAGCAGATAAAATCCTACTAACAAACCTAGAATCTTAGTATACCATATTTTAACCTAATCACTAAATAGAAATTAATCTTACAGTTAATCTCTCTGAAATTCCACTCTTCTGTGAGATAAGATACTTACTCCTATTGATATTATTCTCGCTGTGTACCTATGTTCTCTTTCCAGAGTTTGACTGTAGTAACAGAGATGTTCCTTTGGTGTTACTAAATATAATGACTGCCCAGTAGATTTGTTTAGGTTAATTAATTAATTTATTTATTTTGAGAGAGAGTGCACGCGCATGTGCACACAAGAGTAAGGGAGGGACAGAGACAGGGAGAGAGAATCTCAAGCAGGCCACATGCTGTCAGCACAGACCCTGAAGCAGGGCTCGATCCCATGAGCTGAAGTCAAGGGTTGGCCACTTAACCAACTGAGCCACCCAGATACCCCTAAATATAATTTTTTTTAATGTTAGTGTTATTTTAAAAATTCACATAATGCAAAAATGTGAAATAGTCCCATTTTAAGTAAAAGTGGTGTTATATGATCTATTGGTCTTTAGCCTGCTTCCTCCTGTAACAGTTTTCCATGCTATTCTTTTAAAATTTCTTCATAGTGGAGTGAATTATACAAATATAATGACTATAGTAAAAGGAAAAACGTTGATTAACCTCACTGTGTTTCAGTTACTTCATCTGCGAAAGCATTTTATTCACTGCTTGACACACTACTCAGTAGAAGATTGTTACTGTTTCCAGGAGGAGGGAGTCATCAGCTTGTAGAGCGGGTAACTGAACATGTGACAGTAGACAGTGTCATGCAGAGACAACGTGTGGAGTAGGAAGTGCGGGGAACTGACGACAGAACCCTTGATAAGCAGAGGAAAAGGAGACTAAGGGATTTAGGAGCCAGAGGGATCGGAGGAAGTCCAGAAGAAAATTGTGGGTATTGGGACAAAATTGTTTTAAGAAAGAGAGCGATCACTGTTTTCAGATCCTGCAAGGGGCCAAAGGGAGCATGTCAAGTAAGATACCGACTAAAGTTTATTAGATGAGACAAGATTGTTGCCGATCTTGGGGAGAGGGAGAACATGTTCCATGGGGTACTGAGGGCAGAAGCCAGATGGTGTCAAGAAGACACTAGCAGAGGGGCACCTGGCTAGCTCAGTTAGTTAAGCATCTGACTTTTGGTTTTGGCTTAGGTCATGTTCTCAAGGTCTGCAAGTTTGAGTCCCACATCAGACACATCTGTCCGCTCTGACAGCACAGAGCCTACCTGGGATTCCGTCTCTCACTCTCTGCCCCTCTCCTGCTCTCGCTCGCGCTCTCTCTCTCTCTCTCTC
>PITB01032617.1:0-14806 GCA_004024585.1 Paradoxurus hermaphroditus
TGGCTGCCATAACTTTATGTATAATTCTAGGATTCTAGAATTTTATTGGACTTTTCAGTTAGAAGGCTGTCCATTGGCATGTCCAGTGGAACTTGCCCTTTTGGGTCTTCCCCAAGGCAGGTGGCTCTTGAAACTAGAATTTCAGATAGTGCTCCCGTTGGTTTAAATGAGTTCTACCTGAAAATAATGTTGTGAACAGTGTTGATTAGTACTTAAAATTGTTCAGCATTTACGGCATACCTCCTTCGTGCTGGACGTCAAGATTGGTGTAAGGAACATAAAAGTGTTTGAGTCCTGGACTCTGCCCTGAAGAGTATGTTGTGTTTCTTTATGTTATATACTGAACAAGTACACAGTTGGAGTCTTTTAGGGCATTTCAGAGGGCTTCGAAAATACATTAAGGTTAAATAATTGGTCATTGAAGGGAGAAGACTTTTTTTTTTTTGTCACAGGGAATCCAGAGATTCAGTTTTACTACAGGGAAGAATCATGTCTCCTGTGAACTGAAATCTCTAGATTATATATGTATATGTTTTACTGTCTTGTGAGGATTCATTCATATCAACAACTTGTTCCCCCACAAGGGAATCATGGAAATTTTCCAGAACTTTGAAGGGGCTCCTAATTATCCTGTTTGTGATGTGTGATACTGCACAGGAACACTAGGGGGCGACCAACCCTCACATTACCCTGTGTTGTGAGCACACTGTTTCTCAGAGGTTCTCGAAGGGTGGTCCCGGGCCAGCACTTGGGTGCTCAGTAGACTGGGAAAATCTCAGTCTCCATCTCAGACCCACTGAGTTAGACTCAGGGATGTGGTGCTGGGAAGCACTACAATCTGCGTTTAGTGTGGCCCACGTGATGCTGATGCATCTTTGGATTTGAGAAGCACTGAGGTATCTAGCCTCTGAGGCTCTTTTCTCACCTCCTCTCCGTTGCCCCAGCCTTGGTGCAGGAGGCGTGTGATTCTGTGTGTTTGTGGGGGGCGTTGTGGGGAGGCTCCCAGTCAGGATCAAGAAGCCATCTGGTTCTCTGCCGTGAGACTGCCTAATGCTTACTCATGTTAGGATTTCAAAACGCTCTGCAGGGAAGACATAAGGACGGAGTGAGCAGTTTTGGAGACGGGCAGCCCTTCGCCCACCCCCAGCGGGCTCTTCGCTCCAGTTCCAGTGCCCAGTTTCTTCAAGCTGTTGGGAGACCTTCCTCTTGGGGGTTCGGTGGCTATTCAGAAGTCCGCTTCTGTCTGTTTCCCAAAAGAGTTTACGTCTTCAATGAACAAGACATAGTAGCCAGTGCTGGGTTGTGCTCTTTATCACTCAGTGTGGGATTAGCAATATAATCTGGGAACTGGTGGTTCCCAGATTCCTGTGCCTCTAAAATTTTTGGAAGTGACTCTTTAGAATTCTGGGGCAGGCACTTGGGAAGGCAGGAATGGAAAGGATGGAGATATTTTAGGGCAAATAGATGTTGGGATAAAGCCTATCTTATGGATATTGTGAACATTGCTGTTAAGAATTTATTCAGGAAGCTGGGGAGGGGAATGGTTAATTATTTATCACAGAGAAAAGAACATCTGTTAGTGGAATGTGTATTTAACTGTGGCCTCTTCCAGTAATATCTCTTCTGGGAAAGGCATTGGCCAGAGATGCTCAGTTTTGTGGAGAGCTTGTTTCCTTTGCTAGACAAAGGTCGAATCTTACAATGGCTGGCCACACTGTAGAGGAGAACTTTGTTAATTAGCTGAACAATGGAACTTGACTCTCAGCTTGAAATGAAGGCTTTCCTAATTGAATCTCTTTTCCTCCTATCATTCTCAGAAAAAGAAGAGGAGACAATTCCTGTGATTATCTCCCCTCACCAGACCATCTTAGCTTCACTGGGTAAGGCCCGCAAGGACCGCGTAACCCACAGGGGTACCTGCAGTCCCCAAGTCCAGGGTCCCAAACCCTTGTAACCCCTGACTGCCCCTGCCCCTTTGGTGTGCAGCGTGCCTGGGTGGGACCCCAAAATCCCAGCATGAAAGGCAGAAATAACAGATATGAGGGAACATTCCCTTCTGTGAGATGTTAGCAGTGGCACTGACTGAAAATAGGTCTACTTTGTTACATGAAAACCACACCTACAAAAATTTGAATGTAAAAATATGAACATTCTGGTGACAGTTCTTAACTGTATGAGAGGATTAACATCATAATTCCCTCTTAAAGCCAGCACCCATAGTGTATTTTAAATCCTTCACTTTACCAGAACTTGGCTGATGCTCAGCATTTCGGTAAGAGTCCATTTGTAAAGTGAGGCTGATCCTGTTACTCCTGGCCCCACAGGGACAGTCTTTTGTTGCCAAAAAAGCTGGTCAGCTGGTCGACTGGGGTGATGAAAGTGACTGACAGGGTTTTCCATTTTTCACTCCGGCCCACACACACTTCCCTGTTGAACATCAGTGTGTCTAATGGGATGCCACTCAAGCCAACATCGACCCTGTAGGAGGGCCTCGTTTCTCCCATTTTCCAGAAAGCTGCTCAAGGGTCATGGTGGCTCAGTGAAGGTCAAAAGCCATAATCAAGTCAGGCTGGGGTTCAGACAGACCTGTACCCCCCCCTTTTTTTGTATAATGGTTTTGTAGGTCTTATCCTTCCTCCCTTCCTTCCTTTCTTCCTTCTTTCCTCCCTCCCTCCCCATTCATCCTTCCTTCCATCCATCCATCCATCCATCCAACCATCCATCTATCTCTTCTGTTTGGTGTTGGGCTTATATTCTAAATTTTAATTAGTGGCCAAGTGCAGATGCCGGGATTGCTCCCTGACACATGAGTTGCAGCTCCTCATGGTTACCTTGGCCCTTGGGACTGTCATCTGGAAACTGGGAGCAGTGAGGACAGGGGTTGGTACTGACTGGGATTCTAGCACCTTGCATCTTAGGTGTTCCGCAGCCAAGTGGAGCTGAGTTCTCCTCCTGTTGCTTTGAATGCACCGATGTGTGTGGGCGAGTCACATGAAGCCAGATGTAATGCGTTGCTTTTGGCTGAGAAACCTTTAAGGTCATAAGAGGTGGTGAAGGAGGACGAAAAACTGGCATTCTGAGCCTCAAGTGAGGCTGACACGCCACAGGGAGGCATATCACCCATGAGGAAATGAAAATGGGAAGGATTTGTTCGGTTTTTTTCTTTCCTCCTCTTCGGTGACTTAAAAAATATAACTCACAGTGACTGACGCAGGGGGGCCCAGTACCATCACCCGGAACAACAGAAGGCACCATTCCTATAAAATTCAGTGGTTTCTTAATTAAAGGGTTAATCCCAAATGAACATGATCTGGGACTGGAGAGTTTCTGGGGGGAAACATGAGCCCTGAGACCAGCAATGGGTGGAGAGAAAGAATCCAAACATTAATCCGGACTTTTTGAGGTACCTGGAATACCTCATTGTGGGAGAAAGCATCCATGAATTCAGAGCGGCCTGTAGGATCTGAATGGCCTCGGGGAAGCCATTTGCTCCCTGGGTTTTCATCTGCGATGAAGACTAGTTGAGGGAACTGGAGACCCTTGATGAATACTGGTGCCCTCTGTGAACGCAACCATATGAGGGAACTAAGTTTCCTTCTAAGGAAAGAGTTGGCCGGCGAGGGGTGTTTGAGGAGATGGGGAAGGGTCCGCCACTCAGATTTGCCGATGGTCGCAAGGACTGGTGTGACCTCTGTTCCCTGCCTGGGTTCTGACGTTGATGTGTGCTGTCTTGCCGTCTACAGGATCAAGATTGACAATCCCATGTAAGGTGTTTCTGGGTGCCGGCACACATTCCACCACCCTGCTCTGGTGGATGGCCAACACCACCAGCATAGAGAGCGCCTACCAGGGAGGCCGCGTCACCGAGGGGCAGCGCCAGTAAGTGTGTGAAGATCTTTGTCAGTCGAGAAGCATCTTCGAGGCAGAGCTGTTCGGGGACTGACGTGGGCTTTGCTCTTCCTTTTAGAGACAATGTCATACGGAACCTATTCATAACGACACATATACTACATTAAAAATAATCTTTTTGATTCTAAACCGTTGGAGTTTGGGGATTTTATATACTGAGTTTGGCTAAACATTACCAATTGCTCTTGAGAATCACACTTTCTCTGGGAGCTGAGTTGCAGCTGACTGCTTAGCATCGATGTCACATTGTCTAGCTGTTTCATTAAACATTGTGCCTTGATTTTTGCAGTTTTCAAAACAAAAACAAAAATTTTGGAGTTAATACATTCCCACTCCTCACTCTGCAACCTGAGTGTCAAACATTTTCACAAAAATGTCTTCCTCAAAAGACTCTGAAGGATGGCCGCAGTATCCGAGGGCCTCCTCTGTTTCTCCAGGAACTGGGGGCTGCCGTAGGCACTGAGGAAGGTTAGCGTTAAAAGAAAGGAAGAATTCTGTTCTCATAAGCATTAATCTCTGGAATATGTTTTTCTCACTCTGAAAGTAAAACAATTAGACCTTGTAAAGGTAAACCAATTGTGTTTGAGGAAGGGAGACTGTTCAATGTTCCCAATTCTTAAGTATTTTTGAAATCATAGTTTTAGTGCTCTGAATTAGCCTGAAGTTTCAATTGCCAAGTTTTTGTCTTTTTTTAATTTTTGAAAGACCTATCAAAAAAGGTCTTTCTGGATGCAGTTTAGCAGGTCAGAATTACACGTGGTTAGCACAGCTGCTTGCTTGCACTGTCGTTGTTGGGAAAAGCTTGGCATTGCTAAGATGACCGGTGTCTGCTTACTCATGCTATCCTCTCACTTAAAGGAGCCGATTTTCTCCCAAGGAGGAAAAAAAATAGTCCTAGTAGATCCGCATCCTTGATATTTTTATTCATGGCTCATCAGTAGCAGTGAAGTGTCTTCAGGTTACAATGGCTGATTCGAACGGTTCTGTGGCCTGTCTACAGCACCCTGCTCCCTATTTGAGTTTCCAGAATGACAGCTGGCAAAGGAGCCGAGAGGAGGAGGAAACACCATGGAGGCCAGGATCCCTGGAAACTCCCTCCTCCTCAATATGCAAATGATTTATTGGTGTTGCAGTCAAGTTTCCCCAAACCAGACATTTCTATTCCCACTGCCGCCTCTTTGTTCATCGACGGCCTTAAAGAATGAATTCTTCCATTATCCAAACAAAACTGGCTCCTGTTAAGCTCTCCTTGTGACAAGTGTCCCGTTACAGGGACTGACATCTTTAGTGTCACTCCCGACAGCTTCAGTGTCACTCCCACCTTCGACATTCGACAGGGGCTTAGAAATTCTCCCAGATAGGGAATGAATACAATGAATGACAAGTGCTCTTGACTTTATGATTCGAGACCAATTTAAGCACAATGGATCCTTTTCATTGAATGCTTGGATGTCTCCATTGTAAAGACGAACTTGCATTTGATACATCACGTTTAAGTGATTGTTTCCTCACTCAGGGAGTACTCAGAAAATAACGAGAACTACATTGAAGTGCCGCTGATTTTTGATCCAGTCATAAGAGAGGATTTGAACACGGATTTTAAATGCGTCGTCCGCAACACACTGGGTTTCCAGATGCTCCGCACCACAGTCAAAGAAGGTGTGTATCCGGGGGGTGTTAAAAGGGGAAAACAGCATGTTTGACGTTCTGTGGCTGCGAGACAGACCTACTGGTTCTCCAGGCGATTGCACAGAGCACCGAAAACAGAATCTCTCATTTTTTCTGATTTATTTTTTGTACGGTGGGGGCTGGCTTTGGGAGATTATATTCGAATCGAAATTTAAACGGAAGCCGATTTTTGGAAAAAAGACAAAATAGTTCTATGATAAACTTAAAAAAACAAAACAAAACCCTGTTGTCCTCATGGGGTTCTGCCCTGGATCGGCAGGCCCGCCTGTTTCTTCATGACGCCTCAAGCAGGAGGCTGGGACATTTCTTTATCGAAACTGAGAAACTCCTTTCTCCGAGAGGTGGGGCCTGGGAGATACAGGGCTCAGGACGGCTGAAGGGTTAATAAACAGATACCGTCTTTTTTTTTTTCTTTAAACATTTATTCATTTTTGAGAGACAGAGAGTGACAGAGCTTGAGTGGGGAAGGGGCAGAGAGAGAGGGAGACACAGAATCCGAAGCAGGCTCTAGGCTCTGAGCTGTCAGCACAGAGCCCTGTGGGGGCTTGAACTCACAAACTGAGAGATCATAACCTGGGCTGAATTTGGATGCTTAACTGTCTGAGCCACTCAAACAGATACCATCTTATTGCACACTGTTCAACAGGTGGAACAAAGACCCTTGACCCCAGAGTCACCCCACTCTGTGCTGTTTCTCTTCAATGGATTTTTGTTCTACTTTCCTTGTTTCCCTAATGCCACAGATATCAGTCTCAAATGTCCTTGATCTGATGTGAGGGACATGCTCTCTGAAAAATCAATGCACTATTATTAGAAATAACAAACTCCACTTCCTGTCTTCTCCATAAACCTGCCCTACACTGTCCTATTTGGCAGTGAAAGAATGTTCCATTCACCCACAATGTGACTCTGTTCTTCCTACAGCTGCCACCTTCTCCTGGGGAATTGCGCTGGCCCCCGTCTCCCTGGTCTTCTTGGTTTTGGTGGGAATATGGATGCACAGACGGTGTAAACACAGAACTGGAAAAGCATATGGTTTGACCACGTTAAAGACCGGCCCTTAAGATTTTCAACCTTATCCGAGTGAAATAAAGGCAATAAAACAATTCAAATCCATGTGATATCCTTTTTCATGCAAGCGGCTTGACCTTTTGAGGGTTCTGCTCTTCCTCAGTTGTTTATCAGAGCTGCTGTGTTTATGGTGAAGGACCGTAGAACGAATGTGATGTTTACCCTGACGCTGAATGGCTGGAGGAAGTGTGCGTGTAGGTGGGTGAGTAACTCCCTGCCACTTGTGACCTGTTTAAAAGAGTGAGGTGCCCCCCACCTGGGTTAGAGTCAAAAACATCTACGTGAGTTCTATAATTCATTCCTTCGTCTCTTAACAAAATCGTATTAGAAGTCTACCTTGGCTATGCTCTGTGGTAGGTGTTATAGATAGAAAAATAGTTAAGATGTAGGCTGCCTTTTTGGGAAGATGGAATTTCATTTTGAGGCCGGAAACAGTGATTTAGACATGCTACAGAAGGAGAATCAATAAGAACTGCTGGACTTTTTCAAAAGGATGAGCCAAAAAAAAAAAAAAAGGCAATTAGAGCAGACTGTGAGAAAAATACATGTTAGGACATATTAGTGAACTGAGAAACAGACTCCACTTTATAACAGAGCTCCTGAAAGTAAAGAGGAAAGAAAGGTATTGGGATATTTGCATACACATTGGAAAAAAAATAGGGCCCCTCTTATATGCAAAGAATGCCAGTTAAATTAATAAATTAAATTTAAATGAATCAAATTGTAGAAAAATTAGCATGACTCACTCCTTCACTTATCTGAGCCTTTGTTCAAGAGACCTTCCCAGGGCACTTCTGAATAGCACCTCTTTTCCATCCTGGTCCGCCCCCTCCCTCTGCTTTGTGTTGTGATAGATCTTATCACCACCAGGCCTTCCATTCCGTATTTACTTATTTATTTTTGGGTTTTCCCACCGGAATTGCATGAGGGCAGAGATGTTATTTTGGTCACGGCTGTATTCCCAGTACTTGGAATCAGGCCACCCACCGAATACTTAAGAAACGTTCGTAGAATAAATGGACCTAGGATGTATTTTCTTTTGTGCGCGACCAGTAAGATAAAAGAATGGGCAGCGTGCAGATGGACGGGCTTAGTTATGTTACCATTCCTGCCTCGAGAATGAAAGCAAAACGTAAAAGATATTATGTCAGGCGAGTTCAAGGAATTAATAATGATAGCCTATACAGTTAATTCAGGGTTTCTAGAAAGGCGTCGTGACCCTCACAGATGGGGGAACACGAATAGGGAATTCATGGAACAAACGCATAATGGAACTGTGGAAAAATGATCTGTTTCAATAATAATCGGAGATGCAAATTGAAGCAACATTGAGATACCAAAGCAGGCACACACTATCAAGTTTTAAAGGCAACATCAAGGTCATTTCCAAATCATAACTCCCATTTCCTGTGATTCCATTTATAACTTGGTACTGGGAAGCAGAAAGGGCAATTTGTAACAAGCCAGTAGGGTGCTGGGTACAGCTTGTATCTTCTTGCAAGAGCCGAGCGTAGCATCTCTTCTGAGCTCTGTACCGTGATGTCATGTTGGTAGTTTGAACTCCGCCACCACAGGGGTACTGACACCACAGAAACTGGCAAATGCCACAGGCCAGTGCTCCCTTCCCGGGTACACCACTACAGGGCCCTGAGGATGCCCGAGAATGCTGCTCCTGGGATTGGTCTTAGACAATAATTGAGCAAAAGAAGATAAACAGATGTATGAGATATTTCAGCGAAACTCATCACCGTGATGATGAACAGTTATGTGTCAGTTATAAATTATAATTAGCAAGAACGCAAGATTGAAATGTTATGGAAAAATTGTAATGTTATGGAAAAATTGTATATTTTATGCGATTTATATGATTATGACAATATTAAAATTCATATGCAGCTAGAAAAGGGTGGGAAAAAACCCCAAGGATTTTGAAGACAGATTTCTTGGGTTTAATTCAAGGTCTACCATGTGGTGCCTCTGATCCTAAGGCAAGGCCTTTAGTCTCTCCACGTCAGTCAGTCTTCTAATCTGGAAAATGGGGATAATACCAGGGACTATCCTAGAGTGCAATGTTTAATAATCAAAAACATTGGAGGAATATACAGGAATAAGAATAGTTATATCGTTTAGGCCAAAAGTCGACAAACTGCAGCCTTGTGGCCAAATTAGCCTGTCCTTTATTTCTGTGAATTAAGTTAAAAAAATTTTTTTTAATGTTTATTTATTTTTGAGAGACAGAGCACAAGTCGGGGAAGGGCAGAGAGAGAGGGAGACACAGAATCCGAAGCAGGCTCCAGGCTCTGAGCTGTCAGCACAGAGCCCAATGCAGGGCTCGAACCCACAAACCGTGAGATCATGACCTGAGCCAAAGTCGGACCCTTAACCAACTGAGCCACACAGGCACCCCTGCAAATGAAGTTTTATTAAAACACAGCCATGCCATTTTGTTTATGTATCGTCTATGGCTGCTTTTGCTCTTCAAAGGCAGAGTAGTTGAGACAACCAAGTCTGCACTGTTTGCTATCTGGCCCCAAACAGAAAAAGTTCTCTGACCACTGGGTTTAGACTAAGGAAATGTATAGGCAGTTTTCGAGCCTTACTTTTATATTTCTCTGCTATTATCTTCTCCGTCCTTCCTTTCCTCTGGGTGCTTCTGCCCTTTCTGGATCCTCAGGCTTGGGCGCCACCCCACTCTCATCCCTTTTCCTTCCCGGGACTCCTCCTCCGGTGCTCTCCAGGGTTCCCCACCTTCAGATTCTGGCAGCTTCAGCAATGACCCAGAAAAGAAGTTGACCGCAGCCAGAAGACAACTTTTTAGACTCCATCTTGATTGCCCGGCTTATGCACTTCCTCCTGTCCACAGTTCACAAGTTGGGGGTCATACTCTTAGAAAGAATAGGAGGGAATTTTGGACACCAGATTTACGATAATATCAAGGTATAAGTGTGATATTGGGATTGTTCCACTTCGAAAGAAGAGTTGTTATGTTTCTTTATTACAGTTTATTTATGTTGAGGGGGATGGTGAGGGGCAGAGAGAGAGGGAGAGACAGTATCTCAAGCAGACTGTCAGCATGGAGCCGGATGCAGGGCTCGATCGCACAATCGTGAGATCATGATCTGAGCCAAATCAAGAGCTGGAGCTTAACCGACTGAGCCACCAGGCACCCTAAAAGAAGAGTCACTATATTTCTAAGAGACATAAAGGAATATTTATGGATGATAGTGGAGATTTGCTTCAAAAAGGCCCAGTACCATCACAGGGGCGGGGAATATAGATGAAATACGATTGGCCCTGTGTTGACAATTGTTAACACCACTGATGGATGCGTGGGGGTTCCTCATACAACTCTCTCTCTTTTTGCATATGTCTAGAAATTTCCATAATACACAGGGAAAAATTAACAATATAGAAATAACTAAATTCCCACTGGACAAGAGAATGAAATCCCAAAGCTGAGCACAGTGGAATCTTCTACTGCGGTGACCATGAATAAAACACAGCCACATGCAACACTATGGACGAAACTTAGAAATCTTAAGTAAAAAATGAGTCCCAGAAACATCTATTTATAGCATGGTGCCTTTTTATATAAAGTGAAAAACAACTAAAACTAAAATCTCTCTCTGTATGCATCCATGCATACATACAAGTATTTGTATATATTTATATTTAAGAGGACATATGTGATAAAACTACATTTCAACTATATTTGGATGTGTATGTATCTATATATAAACAGCACATATGTGACTTTAAGGGTTTACAATCGTCTGCATTTTAAGAAAGCAAGAGAATGAGAAACCCAAGGCTCATGACAGTGAACACACAGGTGGAGGACCAGGGCTGGGACGGGTTAGGAAGATGTAAGTTTCATCAAGTCTGGGTCTCATATTGAGTCACAGAGTATTACCATTTATTATCAAACAGATTAAGACACGGGCTGCTCATGGGCCAATGACGAGTGTGTGTCTTGACCTTAGGATTCTGATTAATTCTGCACATCTGAGTCCAAATTAAACAAAAGAAGTGAGGCGTTTTCTTAATGCTTTTAGCTATTTTATGTTCCTTCTGTTGGTGGAACCTTCGAATTTGGCGTTTTTCACCGCCCCCCCACAAAATCGGGAGGGATGGGGCAGTAAAGAGCATTTGACAGCCCCACGCTTCAGCGTGCTGCCTGCAGGAAAACAAATGAGTGTGATGAAATACCACTTCCCCAAGAACTAACTGAGGATGACAATGGGCGCCGGTGACAGGTACCAACGATCATTTACGCACTCAAATTAAATTTGATGTCTCAAGTATTTCATGTGCTGTGGGAAACTACGGGGCTTTTCAGAGCAGGTAGGATTGCGTAAGATCTTCCAGGGACAGGAGCACTCTGCTCGTGGACACACCCCACATCCCCCGTACCTGACATGGCGCCTCACCACCTAGTGGGTACTTTAGAAGGGTCTGCTGGGTGGATAGAGAAATTGCATGCTGCCTGGGTTTCCCCAGGACTCGCCAGCCCGTGTGGATAAATGGGACCCCACCAGCAGGACTCTTCCAAGTTTCCGGGTTCCTGCCCCTACTCCCCAATCCACACTGGTTATTTGCACGGCTCCTGCCAATAGCTCGCTTGGGCACATAAATGGGTCTCGCGTTTGGTGGTTGTTTTCTTGCTCTTGCCTCCATTCATGGGCATCTGCCAACCATCCCATCTCTTCAAGCCTCCTCAGGACTGCGTCTGGCCTCCAACGGAGCACTGGCCCCCCACAGAGGGCAGTGTTCTGGGGTGTCCCGAGGACAAGCCGTCGAGCCACCACCCTGGGCTGCAGCCTCTGTCAGCGGCAGTGCCAGGAGCCAGAGGCTCTCCCTTCGTGGCTCATGTTGGCCAACCAGACAACTGCAGTGGCGGTGGGGGCCTGCACCCCCGCTCCCACACGGCTCAGCCATGGAGTGTAACTCTTCTCCCTGGTGTGACTGCACAAACCTCTTCCTCATTCAGCTGAAGCAAAGCAAAACACAGTCTCCTGCGAAGAAACTCCCAGAGGTGCTGCTTACTGGTTCTTCAGAAATGGCCCGTCTGCAGTCGCCCGGCCCCCGAGGGAGGCCAAGGATGTGGGCCACACGGGGCCAGGAGCTGCTCAGCCAGCTGCAAGGACCAAGGCAGAGAAAGCTTTAGCTGAGGGAGAAAAAAAGCAAGGATGAGGAAGAGGAAACCAGCATTTAATTATTTACAACGTGCAAGATTTTATATGTTTTACCCAATTTAATCCTCAAATTATCTGTGGATGAATACTGTAACCCATGTTTTGGAGACAAAGGTATGGAGGCTGAGTTTAAATATTACAACATCCTGGGGCTTAGATATGCGGCAACACACAACTAATACTTCCAGGACTCAACGCAGCTGGAGAACAGCTGGCCCCAAGTGGGGGTGAGTCCTTTGCAAGAATACAGACAAGGAGGAGCAGAGCAAATATTTGCTTTCCTGGAGGAGACCCGGCCACTGACAAGAGCTGACACGAATGTGTCTGGTCCCTCTCCAAACTCACCAGAGATACATCTGGAATCTGTGAAGGGACACGAGTGATTCTAGTGGGAGTCCCACCATGGGGAAGGAAGCACCAGGAATGGGACCCAAGGGTCCCTCTGCCCTACAGAATTCCCCAGGGTTTTAGTTCTCTTGTCCTGTGGGACTCTAAGCAGCCTGAGTCCCACAGGGTGGACCCAGCCACATAGTCCTAGTTGGCTTTTCTGAGGCTGCCTTGTCGAGGAAACACATGAACTTTTTCTAGACCCGATGGGGGGCAATGTAGATTTAGCCCCCTGAAGGCTCAGAAATGACTACAGACAGCATGGGAATGAAATTTTCAGTTCCAGGGGTGCCTGGGTGGCTCAGTCGGTTAAGTGGCCAACTCTTGATTTTGGCTCAGGTCATGGTCTGCCGGTTGTGAATTCGAGCCCCACATTGGGCTCTGTGCTCACAGCACAGAGTTTGGATCCTCTGTCTCCATCTCTCTGCTTCTCCCCTGTTCACTCTCTCTCTCTCTCCAAATAAATACGTTAAAAAAATTTAAATTTCCTGTTCCCAATTACTGTTTTAAAGTGTCAGTTTTATTATTATTCAGGTATGGTGAGGCCAACAAATCAGGAAATGATTGTCATTGAAAGGATGGTTTGTTATAGATCCCAGAAGAAGGGGGGAACCCATACCATGCAGGGGCCACATGGGGAAGCACCAGGGTGGGTTAGGAGGCAAAGGGAGTGAAGGGAGAGCATGGCCTTTATTATGGCTTCTTTTTTTTTATGTTTATTTATTTTTAAGAGAGACAGGGTGTGAGTAGGGGAGGGGCAGAGAGAGAGGCAGACACAGAATCTGAAGCAGACTCCAGACTCTGAACTGTTAGCACAGAGCCTGATGGGGGCTCGAACTCACAAACCGGAGATCATGACCTGAGCTGAAGTCAGATGCTTAAGTGACTGAGCCACCCAGGCACCCCAACTATGGTTTCCGTGGAAGGAATGGACAGGACAGGGGAGGCCGGCTTCAGTTGGCCAGTTTGACTAATTTCATTCACTGGCGTTTGGCTTAGGGCAGGTGGATAGTGGCCTCGAAAGCACGAGAGACTGATAAAGGAGATAGTTGGGTTGTGGACTCTGGATAGATTGGTTTGCATTTGAAAAGTGTGCTCCCTGCACAGGCTAACCCAGGGAAGGGCAGTCCCTTCAAGGTCAGCAAAGCCCGGGTGTCAGAAACACGGGGTTAATACAGTTATGCCCGGCTTCATCTGAGAGCTCGCCAGAAGTTCAGCAAGGAAATAAATGGCCAATGGTAAAGAGCCAACAAAATACACATGCCCCGGTTTTATTTTTTTGCAAGAACATCAAATATCCTTTATCAGACACACTCAGGCTAGTAAAGCAGTCACCATAAACCTGGCAAGGGTTAGCACTAAACGGTTGTAAAATAATATTCTGTAGCCCAGGTTTGATTTTAAATTCTTTTTGCACTATCAGGTTCCAAAGGAGACATAGAAGTTCAAGATTCACTTTTTCTGCCCTTGTAAACGCAAGTGTAGAGAAACCAAACCTCAAAAACGTTGAAATTAAAGCCCGAGTTTCCTCCTCCCCGATTCTACCTTGCGTGGTCCAAGCAGGATGGCTTCTCTGTCCGGGGACAGGGGACCGTGGTCTGGGCTGTCTTCTGTCTCTTGCCGGGACGGGTGTGGTGCCGAGGCCTCCGACGTCGAATTGGCCTCTCACGTGTCCCCTTTAAAAAGTGTGTTAATGCGGTATTGTTAATGCGGTATTGTCACAGCCCTGACTCCACTCCTACCGATTTTTAAAATAAGCTGTGTCCTGGCTTCTGGAGCTGGCTTCTCAAGCCATTGTTGCTCCCACCTGGAACTGGGGGTCAGCGGCAACCACGGCAGCCCCAGCGGTGCTGGGGAGAAGGGCATACGGGCGCTGGTGCAGGCGGCAGGTTCTCGGAGTGCGGGCCCCGGACCAGCAGCTTCGGCACCCCAGGGGACTCACCGGAAATGACCGAGCCGCTGACGGGAAGCTCTTGGTGGTGCCCCGGTGGGGGACGCGGAGGGGGGGGGTGCTGTGAGGCATGCTCACAGTCTGAGTCCCATGCGGTTCTTCCAGGACCCATGATGTGGGAACATCGATTCTGTTGGGCCACTACTCCCACAGGCCTTGGTGACAGCACACTGGTGACCTCATCTGGAAAATTCCACCTGTGCATCTTGTGTTAGCACTCAGATCTCTGATGTTTTCTTGAGTGATGTATGCGTCTCCAGGGGAAGCCCTTCTCCCAGGCTCTGGGTCTTTCCTGGTGCCTTTCTTCCCTACGCAGCTCCCCACTCAGGACCTCTTAGGCGGCCTGTTCCGATGAGTCCTGTGTTTCAGGCCCTGCCTGGTGACAGAGCTTCCCCGATGTGTTGTCAGCAGGCCCGTGTGGTCCTGGGCCAGAGCGCCAGTGACCACGGCCTCCTGCTGTGGAACTTTCTAGGCCTCTGCACCTTTCCCAAGGGCAGGCATCTCTCCCAGGCCCACTTTGGCTGAAAAATCACCCTCAGCAGGTCCCAGACCCTTTCTGTGGCCCTGGGGTCTCCTGAGGGTGATCCCCTCACCACATGCCTCT